>BLXT01003576.1:373850-386803 GCA_019648995.1 Plakobranchus ocellatus
ATATTATGAATCATGCTGTCAATGGCATGAGAAGAAAGCTTACTTAGTTCATCATTTATAAAATGAGAAGATTAGCAATGCTGATTTTGTACCAAACAAGCTGTAAATCATGAGAGGGTGTGAAGAGAGTGATGCATGTCTGACAAACCTCTGCATTTATGAGACTGGAGTGAATCAAATTTCGCTTAAATTTAGCCAGATACCCAATTTCATGATGAGCGACCTTATAGTGAAACTGTCAGCATAAGGCAGAGATCATTAATGCTTTCTAGATTTATGTGAAGTTTGAGTCACATGAATCACACAATAAAAGTTTAAAAATATTATCTGAAACATTTTAATTTGAAAACATGAATATTTCCAGAGAAGGAAAAAAAAGATGGAAATGGCACAAAATCGTCCAGTAATTAGCCTGGCAACTTCTGACAGTAATGGCACAAAAGTACAGACGGAGAGCAATGCTCTTTGCTTGTTTTTCTTTCTTTTCTAGATGAAGCATTGATATCATCAACATTTGCTCAATTTTTTTTTTCTTTAGGGTTTAATATATTTTATAAACTAATGATATTGGTATAATGAGTTAAATTTCATTGTGATAAAGAATGCATTATTAAAGCCTTTGGATTTTTAACAACAAGAGTATCAACATATTCCATTTAAGCATAGAGTTTCAAATATTCTGCTCTCCAGCCAAGAAATTTACATGAAAGTCTTACAGATAACTTTATCTCGAGCTACCAGTTCCATACAAGCTTATTGCTGTCCCCAAGTTCCACCCTGCCACTAGCCACAAGCTCTAACGCTGACGGATAAGCCACATGCTCCACCGTCTTCACCCTCTCGGACAGAAGCTCCACCGTATCTCCGGGGAACACAGGCACACTCTCCTGCCACACAATGGCACCTCCATCAACTTCCTCCTGAAACACAAAATGGTAATGAAAAAAGGATTTCCAGTAAAGGTGGTTTGTTGGAAAAAAATTTCAAATTTTAGCATGTCTGTTGATAGTGAGGTGTTGTAGATCACTTTTTATTAAAAAAAAAAATTGAAATGAAGTCTGTGTGTGTGTTTCTTTATTTTTATTTTTAAATATTAAAAATCCCTTACGTTTCATCACAATCAACATATTGTTTCAATGGTAAAAATAATGAATATGTGACCTCTAACTCATTCAGCCTGATCTCGACACATATACTTTCATATGGAAACACATGTTGAGTAAATGAGATTGACACGAATGACTCAGCTTATATATGTGAAGCTGTGATCATTTTGCATAACACTTTTTAAATAACAGGAATCTCACTTAAGTTCAAACAGGTTAAGAGAAACCCTAGAAAACTTTTGAGAAAATCAGTATGAATCTGGAATTATAAAATAACAGGAATCTCACTTAAGTTCAAATGGGTTAAGACAAACTCTAGAAAACTCTTGTGAAAATCAAGATGCATTTGGCATGAGAGAAAAAGCCAGAGATCACCCAGTCAGGAAAACACATGTACCGCTACAAACAAAACAAAAACAACAAAAAACAGGTGCAATCCAATAATAATCACTGACCGCCACAAAATGCACAGAGCAGCCTGATATCCTCACTCCAGCCTCCAGGGCCATGTTATGAGCATGAGCTCCTTTGAATGATGGCAGCAAGGATGGGTGGATGTTCAACATGCGGCCAGTCCACTTGTTGGTAAATTCACCTGATGAAGAAGTAGAATCTTTCATAGAAGGCTTTACTACCACAGTACTTTATATTTCAAAGCTTCTTAGTTTTTTCTGCCCCATAATAAACATGAAGCTCACTCTTGTTGCACTAATTAGGAATCATTGTCCTTAATTTCAGCAAAATCAGTGGAAAATGGTATTAGTGTAAATGACAAAAACTGGCATAAGAAAAAATAAACTAGTACCATAGCCGCCAATATATCATGATTAAAACTGGTGATTAACAGAGATTTGTGAGCGAGTCTGAGAAAATCAGTCCCATGGTAAGGTATATCAAAATCGAGTTTCATGTGTTTTCACATAGTGTGGCATATTCTGAATATTTTAAAACTTATTTGACTTCAATATGTTGATTTTCTGACTTTTGGCGAATTTTTAATATCCAACATTTAAGAAAATTGTTTTTGAAAAAATGACATTTAAATTCTCTCAAAATTTGACAAATTCCATTTACCATATACTTTTAAAAAATCAAAACTAAATATTCAGAAGCATTTTTTCAACTGAAGAGCTGAGTGTAATGTAGAAAAATGGAGAAGAACAAGACAAAAGCCAAAGCACTATTTTAGGGGAGTAGTCATTTTTTCATGTTTTGGGCCTCATAACTCTGTTTGGCTTCCCTTCACCAAGCGACTGATTTTGTCACACCCTCACATATTTAATAAAAAAAAACCCAGATATTTAAGAGGCAAAGCTGAGATGGATGTATATGCTAGGAATCTTGATGTCAAATGTCACATCAAGGATATGCATTACAAAGTTAATCTGTATTCACTCAATTAAGACAAGCTGGTCAGATATGTGAAGCAAAATTCATAAACACTGAAAAACTTGGAAAGTGATCAAGTTCGAACTATTTTGGTCCGCCATTACAAATTACAATAATAAGTTCATGTTGGCCAGAAGTAAGGCAATACAGTTATCACAAGCTGATCATGAGTTTAAACAAGGGGCTCTGGTTGTCAGGGCCAGGAATAATCGAACCCTCTTCAGCCCCTTTTCCACAACTTTGAACACTGGGATTTTAAGTTTTAAAATGGAAAAAAAAATCCAGGGGATAATGGCCAAATTCAGGGAAGATTCCATGAAAAAGGGAGGATTAACGGCTATGAAATTCTTTGCACATAAAAATTAGTGAGAGAAATGTGGTCTATGTACCTGTGAGAATTCTCATAAAGCCAGCAAGACACACAAGCTCAATCTTATGTTCCACAAGACAGTCGTGCACAGCAGCGTCAAACTCCGCCCTGGACTTGAACTTTTTGTGGCCGATTACCTGAAACACATCAAGATGATTAATACACACTCAAAAATAAAGGTTCATCTTGCCTTTGTTAGCATTTGTCTACATCAAAGAAGATAATCACTTACTGCAAAGACAAGTTGAAAGGCAAATTATCCTATTTATGTCAAAAGAAGGAACTCAATCACATTGTCCGTACTATTTCCTATTTGATGAGGGAGGGGTTTCACAACCGTTACAAGCTTAAATCACAGTGATTCTTATATTCATACTTTTTTTTTCATTCACTTTTTCTCTATGTCCAACTGCTTTGATTCTTGTGTAGATTTTCTGACTTTTTGGCTTTGAATACGAAATTGAGACAGGAGTTTCTCCTATTGTTCGCCACTTCTCTCCACTGACATCTCGAGAAACTATTGTTATCCTGCTGAACGAAAATACTTCACTATTTTGCAGGTTTTGAAAAGAGAATAATGTATAAGGGCCAGTTAAAATTGTAAAGTTGTAATTGCTTTTGGAAAATTTAGTCTCCAACTTCATTTTATAAGCCTTTTTATGGTGAAAATTATATATGAGCATCTTGATTTGTACCAGATAAAGAAGGTATATTTATTTAAAGAGGATAAAACAAACTTTAAAACTTTTGTTTTATTCCCTCATAAATCATTATCAACACCAAACTTATTTGAACTGGTGTGCAGACTAATATTGGCCAAAAGGATAGCTTAATCCTTACAGACCTATTCATCTGACGCTATCTAGCCTATTTATTTGGCCTCCTGAGCAAAAACGATGTTAATCATATATTCTGAAGGCTCACTATCAACTGTGAGGGCCACCAGTTCATTCCTAGAACATTAGATTACAATAAGCCTATTACTAAGGGAATACCATAATTCCGCTTACACGGTAAAATCTGCTTGGTGGAAATATTGACAGCTATTTCTGTTTGAGTGGGAACATTGCTTGATGGGATTGGGAGAGTAACAAATTCCTTTTACAGAACAAAAATTCCACTAAAGATTTTAAATCTAGAAGACCTTTTTAGAGATCTAAAGAAAATTCACATATTTCTGTGACTTTAACATGCTAAAGATTGCTTTGAGCAAAGTCAACGCACCTGGATATGATCAAAATTCACATAATTTAATTGCATATCTATATTGTTCATTTCATTTAAACAAAGTATTTTTTTTTTTATCTATGCAGCAGAGAATTTTTTAGAATTCAAATCTATGCATTAAAAAATTGTATTGAAAGCAAATTGCTCCTTCGATAACAAATTAAACAATTTTAACATATAGTTAATTGACAGGGAATCTTGTGACAACAGGAATGCTGGAAGGAAAACGCAGTAGGGGAAAACAACGAGAAAAGCTCATTGAAGGCCTGACAGACTGGCTGAAGGCAGGGAAATCGTTGGAAGCAATAGAAGCGACAAAGGACAGGAAAAAGTGGAGGACCATGATCGCCAACGCTGTAAAGCAAGGCACCTGATGATGATGAATTGACAGGGAGAAATTCATGGAAGGGAAGAATACAATTATGGAGATTTTTACAAAAAAATATTCCAATTTAGACTTTAAATCTAGAAGACCTTTATATGGGTCTAAAGAAAATTCACCTTTGACATACTAACGATTCAAAATTCACACAATTTCAATGCAAAATATATTGTTCACTTCATTTATTCAAAGCAATTTTTCTTATCTATGCAGCAAAGAATTTCTTACAATTCAAATGTATGCATTAAAAAAATGTACTGAACTTAAATGGCTCCTTTGCCTGTTTCCCTGCAGGAATATAGCAATTCCATACTTTTTGAGCTCGTATCACTGTTAGCTGACATGCAAAGATCTCCATCCAGCATGAATCAAGCCAGCACAGCCAATCACTTTAAGCATGAACATTTTCATACCAGGAGTTGTTATTTTACAATGCTGAATTTTATACTTTTGATCATTGTCTAACCTTTGTGTGAATCCCTGCCTTCTGGGCTCTCACTAGCCCCCCAGCTTTGGCAACATTGGATATTACAAGCATGATCTCTGCTGCGGAATTGTTGGCTCTGTTCTGAGTGTAGTCGATCAAGGCCTGCAAATTTGTGCCTGGCAGTGAACAAGAGTAAGTGGCAGTCAGGATTTTCATTTTTTGAAACAGGATCAACTTCAGCGGATATTTAATAAATGTGTGATGTTATAAAAGTTCTACAAGCACAGCATTGCTGAGAAAACCTGGATAGAAAGCATTCAGAAGATTAAAAAGTGGCTGATATATGATACAAACGGACAAACAGACTTTATAACCATCCAGATCAGTGGTGGGCATCAATGTTTCTGAGTAAATGCAGCATCAATGGGCCATGAAAAGCAATTCTTTCACACATTGATGGCAGGAATATCTAACCCCACAAGTCCCTATTCCAAAAGAGAGCACTTCAGATGTACAATGCGCCTGCCATTGATGTATTGGATAAGGATACATAACTGCATTAAAACCGCCATACCATTATCCATTTTTCTTTCTATATAAGGCACTCATCCTCAAACTCATGTTTTTAGAAGACCATTGATGTGCAAACGACTTTAAACAAAATCTGCAACAATGGAAATTATGGACTAAGGTTTGTTTTTTCTTTGGGTGCCTGTCTGGAAAAGGCACTGGCGATTAATTCTTCCACTCAAACCTGTTCTCAGTTCACCTGGATAGGCTGGTGTTGCTATCATCGCCTATTGCCCATGAATAAGACACAAAGCATATGGTCTTATCTCAAACACAAATTAAGCAACTTTGACAATAATGTGTTAAACTTTTTTTTTAATTCCACAGGCTTCTTCCATCTATGCAGTACATTTTAGAAGGCCTCAGTCTGCTCACATATGATTTAGACTTTTTGTGAACATGTGATAGCGACTAGTTTAGTTTTTTTTGTGTGTGTGTAAAATCTGAGTCTTTGTTCAATATTTGATCAGCTGCTAACCTAGTAAACTAGTAGACCTGAGCACCCTCTAAAACTATGATAACTGCAGCTAGCAGGTCAAGCAGTAATGACTGCTAGGCTAGTGATACCAGGGGCCGATAGCTATGTTAGGAATGTCCTAGAAATTGTAGTTGTCTTATAGCCTTAATCAATAATTGCTCAGCTTAGCTTCTTTAAGTACTGATCCACTATGCTTTTTTTCCGTCCATGATATCCTCATCATTCTTCTGATACATCATATATCTACTGCTTCCAGTTTTCCCTGTTTCCTTGTTTGATGTCCATCACTCAGTTCTGTTTTTCCTGATTATGACTTTAAACTGCATTCATTGGACAGACTCTACTAACACAAGTAAGAAAAACAATTCCTCTCCAAAATGCCAAACAAATTGCAAGATGATTGGCAAGAAGATTTTTTTTACATCATGTTCAAGACAGTTATATCATTTTCAAGAGAATTGTGACAATAGACATGCATATTGCTTGTCGAGAATCGAAGCTTATCAGTTGTAGGTTCTATTACACTGCAAATGAGTAATATAATAGTCTTTTTGCAGAGAGAGATACTTCAAGTCTTACCAGAGCCCGATATAAGAACACCCACTCTTTTCTTTCGCTCAGGGAGTTTAGGTCTAGGCCAGCTAGACTCAAGAGCCTCCATAAGATTAGCAACAGTGACTGTAGCCTCATGACCTGTAGTTTAAAAAAAAAAAATGTGTAGGTTATACATAATATATATATATATATATATATTTTTATATGCTAAAACCTTTTGTTGTATACCTGTGTTAGGCGATTGCCAGAACAAACTACTTTCATTTAGGTGAGATTCATTTGTTATTGAATAAGAAAAGCATTTGCTTCACTTCAATACATTGCCTCCTGAAAAAGAAAAGATACTGTCTTCAGCTTTGACTGGAGGCAATTTCTTTTATTTAATAAAATACTTTTTTAAGCTCAATTATCTAAAATAAAAACTTTTCAGAATCATAATTTAGATTTAATGGGTGCTGGAGGACACTTGCAGCAGCTATTAACCCTAATACAGCCCTTATATAACAACCTTTGCTTTGAACGAGAGATCCAACTGTTGAAGTTGTATTTCCGTTCTCACTCAAAATGTGAAGAACATCACGCTCATACTGAGAATCTACGATGAGGACTGCTCCGAGGCCACAGTTGAATGTTCGTGACATCTCATAGTTAGAGATCTTGCCCTGGTGGAGCGATGAATAATCCACTAATCAGGCAAGTGGCGTAATAGTGTATTTACAGACATGAGCAACATTGAAAATAATTTTGAGTCATATTGAATGCAAAAATGAGGAACATCAGATGAAAATGAGGACCTAACTTGGTATGATGACTACTGATATTTATTGAATAAGAAATTAATGAGAATTTGGGTAAATTATTTTGATTTACAAAAGAAAAAAGAAAGAAAAAGAAAAAAAGAAATTGGTGTTTAAAATCGTGTCTTAAGGATAAGAAGCAGGCTCATACTAGATCACCACAAAGCATCAGTCCAAAGATGAGCTTGACGCTCTATACGGTACTGCATGTGTCAAATCCAATCTAGCTTCCACTGCATTAATTTTTAGCAAATTCTCGACCCTTGATTAATGGATGGAAGGGAAATTTGGCCTCAAATCTATTTACTTCTTTTTAAATTTGAATTTTATCTCAATAACTTTGTTAGTTTTAGATCAATTTTTTAATTTTGCCATCGGAATAGCTCAACTTTCTTTCCTCGTTCAGTTTGACAATACTAGCCATCTAAAAATCCTTCACTCTAGCCGTGTGAAATCACACAGCAGGAACGACCTACTATAAAACTTCCTGATTTTATAATACGAATGAGGACTTGTTAAAATGCAGGTCACTATCTTGTCGAATTCCAGAACAAAGCTGGAAACTCCAGGCTAAATAGGCAATTTCTGCTCTCCAAATATGTTTTAAAAAGTCTTTGATTGAATGCACATCACATATTTTGGAACGGCCAATGCACATTTCTAGTCAGACTAATTATGCTCAATCAAATGCAAAAAGTGCATAAACAAATTGGCTTTGCTTTTTGTCTCACTTATTGAAAGATTCCATTCTGATACTGCAGTCAGGCTGTCACATGACCTAACTCTGAACTTATATGACAAAGTGTAAAAATTTATTCCCTTCAAAATTTTTTTTTCGCAGTAAATGCTTTCACGATGTCACTATTTCCAAGTGTAGGATATTATTTCTACATGTAGAGCTCCAAAGTGGGTTCATTTTCTCTTTAATGATTGGTTGAGAGCAATATGAGTTATTATCATTTGAAGATTTGAGGGAAAACTCAATATTTTTTAATGTCATTCATGCATGTCATTTAAGTACTCTGGTAATAAGGGTCTAATTTCAGAGGTGAGTAACTCAAATCAGTAATGCTTGACAGCTTAAAACAAGCATTTGCTAAGAAAAACTTTTCCTTGCTACTTACGAAATCGTTTTGTAAAATAAACTGTGCCACTTATGACCTCAACAACATAGCTAGCCAATGTGTTTAGTGTCATAGGAAACTAAGTTTTCAAAATAGATTAGAACTGCATAAATGAATTTCCTTAAGAACATAATTCACTCTTTAAAAATTAAAATCAGTAGGCTCAATGAATTTAAAAAATTACAAAATTTGATTATCACAATTTCAATCAAGTGAATTAGAATGCAGTGTCACTGTAAAATGAGGCAATTTTGTGGACGTCTCCAAGACAGCACAAGCTAAAAGTGTTGAGACAACTGTGCAATGTAAAAATATTAATAATTTATAATGTTAAAATATTAATAATTTATTATTACAACTGTGACAATATTTTTTAACCCTCTTCCTTCTGCGAAATACCTCAATTTGGGGTGACACTACCCAAATGTGTTAATTCTTACATGGTGCTGTAACCATCCAAATACAGGTAACATTGTCCACTTCTTGGCATCCAACGCAGCATCAACACCAGGGGGAAGAACTCTGGGAATGTTTTCCACAAGCCCACCACCAGTGATGTGTGCAAAACCCTTGACTTTGCCAGAGCGCATGGCAGGCAAAACTGCTTTGACATAAATCTCCGTAGGTGTCAGTAAATCTTGACCTTCGGACAGAAATGAATCAATGGTTTCAAGAGAGTACTGCACACAGTGTGGTTGTCTCAAAAGAAATCTATGAAAAATACACATTTTGATGCTTGTCACATGACAAAGACTCGTACTTGGCTGATTTGTCCCTGATAAATATATCAGACCTGCCAACCTCAAAAATGTGTTTTCAGGGACACCAAGGTCCATTTTCAGGGACAAAGGATAGTTTTCAGGGACATATGCGCACAAAAAATCAGACAGACAGCATTTTAGTGCTAAACAAACAAATTAAAGTTTGAAGATTCAATGTAACCGGAATTATACAGCACACAATACAACAAACCTCTTGAAACATAGATAATCAAATGTAAACCATTGAATTGTAGCACAATCCCTTTTCTAGGTTCAATCAATTCAGTCAAGAGATTAATCCAGAATAAGCAACCGCCAGAGCTAACTGGTTTGATATCATAATAATAGCAAGATGCAGAATTGGTTATGTGTAAGCAGCCAGCAGAGATGTTGGTGCAATAAGAAACTGTTATGATGAGGCCGTTGCAATGCCTCATGTTCAGGTTGGCAGGATACAAAACTCTTTGTATAGGTGGCTGGGCAGTTTGAAGCCATGCTCGTGCAAGTAAAAATTGGTTTGATGCACTTCTATGGTTGAAAATGTGTCCAACATTTTAATTGTGATCATAATCCATGGGGGGATCTACCCAGCAATGTGTATCTTTTTGTTTTCTCTATTATAATCATGAGTCACATCCATATATATATGCATAAGTTCTATTCACAATGATCACTGAAGTGTTCTTTATCCTTACTATAAAGACAGATTTTTGTAGTTTTTTTTTAAACAACAATTTTGGCCAGGCTAATCCTTCAAAACATTTTTTCAATGCTTTCGCTGTCCTTAGTGATGTATACGGTTGGTTATTTGAAAGTGTCTCTATGTAGAGCAGTGAAATAACTAATGAATTATACATCTGCCTTGTTTTTTAGTTAGACTTGTAAATGGGAACAAGACAATATTTTTTATGCCGAAAATAGATCCAGATAAAATTTTAGATAGTAAATATCAGGATTTTCTCATTAACCCTCCTGGCGCACATTCGGAGACAACTTTAGCCAGAGCCTGAGTGCTAGGTTGGCAAAGTTGAGACAGTGAAAAAAATGGAGTGTGGCAGAGAGGGTTTGGGCGATTTGTCGTGTGCATTGAAACTACTTATCTAAGACGTTGCTTGTTGTAAAAACTATTAAAACCATACACTTTTTGAATGCTATATAGTTCATTGCTTTATCATTTAATTTTTTTTTCTTCAAAAGAACAATTTTATTTATTAAATATATGTAAAAGGATGGGGTGTAAAGAGATCGGGGCCTGTACTAACTGGCTCTCCTCAAGGACAAAAGCTTCCTTGCATTTTGCAGCATTTCCTTTCAGTAACAATTTATACTCAATCTATTTTAGAATTAAAATGAGCACAAAATAATAAGCAAAATTTTAATTCTAATACTAGGATGAGAAAACAATACATGTACACCACAGCGCAATACTAATTTGTTATCCTTCTTATTCTCAAACAAGCCAAGGCTAGGCCCACTCTCAAGTCAGGGTCACTGACTTGCATTATTGAACTAACTGTACCAAGTCAATTGTAAAACGTCTCCTAAGTTTTCAAGTAATAAAGTATCCTTTTGTTTACAACAATATTACATGTAGGCCTATAACTTTTACTAGTACTATTGGCCTTTGCGTCACCGGTCATTGACATGATGTGTATGTGTGTGTGTGTATCGCTAACGGGAAAGGGCAGTGTTCTTGGGTTAAGTAACTAAGAAGAGTAGTGAGAAGGCCAATATTAAATAAGACACCCTTTGGATAAATTTGAAAAAAATCATAGTCTGAAATTTGATGCAATAAGAAGGGCCAATCATAGGATTATATTTTCATCCAGGCCTAATATTTAAGAAAAAAAAAGACATCCCCACCACCCCTGTGTGTGAACATTCCATCCACTCTACCATTCTAAACCTAAAGATTTTAACAAATTCTTCTAAATTTCACAGTCTATAACTTCATTCACCATAGAGATCTATATCTTGATTTAGATCTAAGTGCATCTACTCTTTAAGCCTATCTATCACAAAAATGAAATTATGACCAACACAGGTCTGCAGATTTAACATAAATCAAAACCTAGATCTAGAATTAGGATCAAGACTACTCGCATTATCACAATTGAAAGATTTAATAGACCTTGATCTTCAAAAGATAACTATCGTGATCTAGACCTAATGCGCGGAAATTTTAAGACTTCATTGAAAAAAAGCACAAAGTATCGAGTTCAGCATTAACTCTAGACTATTCACAGAGAAAATTCTATTGATCTAGCTCTCCTTCAGTTATGTTGTAATCGTTGATAACACTTCCCAAGCATGTGGATGCAACTCACATAAATAATAAACGGTGATGAAAAACCAAAGCACTTATAGTAACGCTACTTTCGCATCAACGATCGGGGAAAAACTGAAAGGAAGAACTATAAACAGAAAGGAGACTGGTGCATGATGCTTTATTTTTATTTCTAAAATTTTATATCGATAAAAAGAGAGCACCATAGTGAAGCAGAATCATTATTAGGTATATCGATATAAAAAATGGATGCCCGGAAAATGAAAACGGAAACTAAAAGAAAAGTACCTTTGTTTTTGGAAGAGCGGTATAAATGAGAAAAGCAAAAATCGGGATTAATTTTTGTCCCGAAACAAAGCTGAATTCTGGGACATTTCTATCAAATGCGGGACTGTGGGACAGACACTCATTTTCCGGGATTGTCCTGCAATTTGCGGGACGGTTGGCAGGTCTGATATATGATATACACATAGCCTGCCATAAACATGCTTAAAGACTGTTATAATTTCTCAATTTAACGTAAGATTAGTTGTAACAAATGACCGACTTAAAAAGGATAAGTCTTTACCATATTAGGCAATTTAAAATTGCTCATTTTCTGTGTGCAAAATCTTACAAATGGTATTGTTAGTAATCGAACTTGTAAAACATAATATCATGTGAAAACAGTTTTGTTTCCTTCACCGCTTTTGGAAAATAAAACAATTTCTTGAGTGACAACGCCTCCATTTCCCCTTTCCAGCTCATACAGGCTGATCAAAATCATATATTACATCAACATAAGTACTTTGTCCTTCTATCCTTACCTAAAGTAACATTAGGTGTGAATGGTGACGGCATGTCAAATCGCATTTTGTTCACCTCTATAATCCGTCGAACCAGACTGAACCCGTTGCTATGGATACCACTAGAGGGCAAGCCGATGAGAACATCCCCGGGCTTCATTTGTGATGGATTTGGCAAGATGCAGGACTTTTCCACAGCTCCGACAGAAAAACCACCCAAGTCATATACATTTCGTGAATAGATGGAAGGCAGGGCTGACACTTGCTGTTCTGTAGTAAAAAAAACTGGCTACATATTTTTTCATGATATGCAAAACATTTTTTTTGTTAATCGCAGAAATCTCAACACGTGAAGCAAAATAAAATGTAATAGATCTATTCCTGTAATTACTTTTCTTTTTTTTTTTTTCGTCTCAAGACATATTAAATAATTATTAGCCAATAAAATGATGGGGTGTAGAGAAAGGAGGAATGACAAAAAGCGAAAGAGAAACACACACACATTGATATATACTCATGCCATCAGTAGACTCAAATGAATACACAGCATCTGTAGCTTTTTTTGTGTGTGTGTGGTTAATGAACTTATTGGTAGTTGAAGACTTTCATTGTGAGTGTATAGCCCTTTGTTTCTATGAAAGTTGTTTAGTTAGATTACAGTAAGATGCCAAATCTGATTGCTTTTTCTGTTGTTG
>BLXT01003576.1:387782-404309 GCA_019648995.1 Plakobranchus ocellatus
CTGACAGAAATCTTTCTTAATCACAATGACACCATCCCCTCTATTTGCAATCTCTCAATGGGCTAAAACTTGTGTAATATGAGAAGAACATTCTTTTCAATCTAAATCAGTAATAATTTAAACATGATTTTTTTTTTCCAAGCTGTGTAATTTTTTCAGACAACATTGTGTCTCCATTACCTGAAAACACAAAAGATGACAATACAGATGTCAACCATAATCTAAACAAGACAAATACGATTTCAGGACCGAGCTCTTGCTTTCAATTTCACTAAGTGAGGTGGTACTATTATTTCAAATTCATTGTTAATTTTGATTTTTACCAAACACTACAAAACTCACCGACAAAAGCACAGCCTGCTTTCTCACAACCTTTGGCTACTCCCTGTGTAACCTCTGACAAACACTCAAGGTCATTTGATCCGCTAGCCAGGTAGCAGGTGAAAAACAAAGGGTCAGCACCACTGGCCAAAAGGTCATTGACGCACATGGCAACCAGGTCTATACCCACAGTGGAGTTCTGGTGAAGGCTTTCGGCAATCTGAAGATGTTATTACAATATTGAGGGAGTCTTGAATAATATCCTTTGTCAATTTAGCCCACATGTACTGACAGTACATCAGAATTTGAATATTTGATTATTATATGTTGAAAATGAACACAACCCTAATAGATAAGAACAAAAGTAGGAAAAAAATTGAAAGCTGTTGAAAAAAGTGTGGAGATTATGACTCAAATTTTTGTTGCTGTTTAATACTTTACTGATACAAAATCTTTTTCCCATCTGCCGCCACCCACAGGATGTTCTAAAAAGTATTTGCATCACTTGCCTCATTTCTGGAGCGGATCTAGATTTAGACTGATGTATGTATCTTAATCACGATGTTAGTTTAATAAATTCCAAACGACACAAATGTTGTACTTCTTTACATCTAAATATCAAGATCTAGCTTCTTAAAGAAAGCAGTGCACAACTCACCAATCAAAATATTTTAAAATAACTCTGTACTTCTCTTATATCAAGGCTATGAGGGTGGAGGATGAAGCTGTCTCTTTATTTCTCTTTTTTTTTTTTTTTTTTTGGTTACTTGAAAACCCATCTTCATTTGGAAAACTCCTCTTGTGTAAAACAAATTGAAGAAACAAAATAGCACAGAATTTTATCTATCATGAACAAACTCCCCACATTAAAGCTTTTGGTTTAACTCTATAAATCGCACGTATAAAGAGCATCAATTGGAAAATGAGCTATTATAGTTTGCTTTAGATTTTTTTTATCTTCTCATATTATGTATTGCTGACTACATTTCTGTATTTGAGTACATAATACTTTCTTGATTTTTCCACAGTATAATAATGTGATATATTAATATCTCGAAACATATGGAAAACTACATAATTTTATTTCTCTAGGTAACATTATAAAAACGTGGGAAAATATGAAGCATGTGTTCTCCTTGCATCAAATAGAACAATATGCAACTCAGATATGTAAAAGGGAAACTTTCAATTCTAAGAAAATGATGCATGGGAATGCTGTGTGAGTAGATACCAGTGGTCATGCCTAACACTAACCTTGAGTTTTGTTCCAACACCATCTGTTCCTGACACCAACACCGGCTGAGAGAGGCCAAGTGTACTGAGATCAAAGGCTGGAGGTTTCCCATTGCTGCTTATGACAGCCCCAGGTCTGTGAGTTGTTGCGAGAATATGGGACAAGTCTGCTTGTGTAGTCGGACTCACAGAGGGAACATAACACTCAACTTGTGATACGAAATCTGGGGCAGGGAAGAAGTGAAAGAAGAAAAAAATAATACAGTGGTAGGGACTTTTCTTTTCTATGGTTGTAGACAACAGATAGATTAACTCTTCCACATGCAAATAGCATAAATAGACAGCCAGATGCAAATAAATAATATCAGACGAAATGAGAAACTAATCTGAGGAACACCTGACCTCGGCCTAATTAGAGTGCTAATCAAGACTACTGCATTCTCCAGTTGTGCTGGATGAGGACCAAACAGCACTTGCCATCTCCTAGTATAGGATGAATTGCATGATAGAAATAAGGCCCTCTCCATAATGTTTTGAGTCAAAAGAGACTGTTTAGGTTTAATGAAGATCAGGGAAAGACTTGAATGGCTTTGTGCCCTCATAAATATCGCAAGAAACTTAGGGGATGTAAAACAAATTAGAATTCCACTTGAATGAAGATTAATATATGATTAAACAGGAATATAGGATTGTTTTTTTCTATTGGATAATGCGGTTTTTTTTTTGTCTAAAAATAAAGAAAGAAAGGTAACAGAGAATTTTAAAAAGTGAAATGATGTTCAAACTATTAATTAAAACAATACACAATTAAGAGTTTCACTTTTTAGTCATTTGCCTCTTCCCTTTGTTTATCACCAGACATTAGCAAAACTGCATGAACCAAAAAAAATACATCACAAAACTGAAGCTGGTTCCTGAGTATGTAAAAATAGTGATCTCGTGTTAAAATAAAGTTGCTTTCAAAGCTGAGACAGATCTCAATACGTAGCCAGGAGATGATGGAGGTGAGCTTATCTCTAGATATACAAACTACACGTTGGGTAATGAAAAATAAATGGAGAAACAATTTTTTTTTCTCTAGTTACAAACAATAGTGAATGTGACAGCTTACCTAAAATAATATTAAATTGTGCATGGGGCAAAGGTCACTTACCAAAGTTTGAGGGAGCCTCTTGGAAAGCAATTTTTCTACTTGCATCAATAATAGGTTCAGCTCTCTCTATGATGATTTGGTCTGCATCTCCTATACATACACATTAAAAACACAGAAAAGAAAATAATCTCTATCCTTGAACGCCTACAGATAACCGAAGACTTTACTAAGTTAATACTAAATCAGAATGTTTGTGTCAGGAAAAAGTGTTACTGACAAAAGAGCATGTTTCAGAATTCTTGTATTTGCATTTCAAAATTTTCTCATCCAGTATGGATAAGTCTGGATGTGTTTATATCTATAAACATGCCCTTTAGAATGCTTAAAACCAATTTTTTTCTGGGCCATTTTCTTTGCAAAATGTATCGCTAAGTGCCGACACGTGACGTTTGCTTTATTGGTAATTTGTACAGCCATATTTTTCATGCATAAAATTAACAAACCTGGTATAATTCATCATGGCAGATGTACATTTTATAAACTGGTTATTTTGTGAGGACAGATCACATATTATTTATATTTTCCATACACAATTTCTGTCTTTAATGGTTTGTTCCTCCTCACCTATTTAAAAAAAAAAACCCACACACATAACAAGAAAACATGGCAACTTATTCAGGTAGCCTTAAGCCAATTAGAAATAAAAAACAAAAAAAAAAAAGATAAGGATTGTATTTCTGATTGATTGGAATAATACCAACTTTTGAGTGTAATGGCTTACCTGCCGCAGTCATAATGTGACCTATGACCTTAGCCTGGTCAGTGATTGTCTCGGCCAAACTTTTCATCACAAAGGGCACATTTTGTGGATCAACAACAAGGAGTGCAGCCACACCACAGCTGCTTATACCAAAAAGTTCTAATGGCTTCAGCTTAGCCTGTTGAAGAAATGGATGTCCAACTGAAAGATGGGTGCTGCAAAGATTTTGTAAAAAGCATACAGACTATTTTTCTTCCTTCCTCTTCTCTTACTCTTTCAATCTCATTTTTTCACCTTGTTTCTATTCATTATCCCATTCTTTCTCATTAAGCCAATGATAATCACATTATTTTCATATAATATGAATCTCTGGGAGCCGATACTTCCAAAAACATTTTTTGGAAAAAATACATCTCCATCACTAAAAATAATATGATTATAATCATTAATATCAACGTGCTTTCATAATCATGGGCCACAACCACCAACATATTTTTATCAATAACATCATCATCAATTTTATTATCATTATCATAATATCTATTTTTAATTTCATTTTTATAATTGATTTTGTTAGCTCACAAATCCAAAAGTTTACTCATGGCAAACACCTACCATGGCTGCCATCCATCCAAACACTGGGCCCACATGCCACTGGCCAGCATCGACCTTGACCCCAAGGCCAGGAGAGACCAGCAGAGACAGACACTGAGCAAGACTGCAGCCCACAGTCTCAAACTGCTTGATCTTCCTTGACTGTAGCAAGGGCAGCACAGACTTCACGTAAACGGTTGGTGGACTCAGGACCTCCTCAGCTGCAAGTAAGAATGTAAATAGGAAGAAAATATGACATTTATTTGATCTCCAGAATCCAAAGCTAGTGATTTGAAAAAAAAATCATAACACTGGAAATGAGATGCTCCCACATGTATTTATCAAAAGGACAAGAAAAAGATGAAAGAAAGAGAGAGAAAGAGATAGAATCTATTAATTCAGAACTAGTGTGTAATAAATAAGAACAAAAACATGGCTTAAGACTAGTTCTTATTAATTGGTGTCACAAGGAGTATTTCTAAGAAAAAAATCCATTTTTTTCTGTTCGCTTTTCAAACAGTTTAAATACTAATATTCTGTCACAGAACCATAGCATCTCTGTCTAGCTTTCACTACTACAAAGCTCATGAAAATGCAACTGCTGAGACATTTGGACTGGTCTTAGGGCATATTATGAGAAGCCACAAGATGTTCTATCAGCAAGTCAGGTATCACAGAAAAAGGTACAGATCTCATAATTTCTAATATGACAGTTGATAATGAGAAACCAATATAAGGCAAAATAGTAAACTAAAACAGATCTTAATTTTCAGTCTATTTTTTTTTAATTCTAGATTAGTTTTTACACAAGCAATATTCCAAGAAAATTTCCATTCAAATACCCAGACGTGAACCACCGCCTACCTAGCGTGCCTCCTCCATTGAGGCCCTGCAAACTGTTCAATGAGAGATCGTAGGCCGTCAGAATGTTCTCCAGCAGATCAAAGTCATGGTGCTGTAGGCCACTGGAGGTCAGAGCGATAACTGCGTCACCGGAGCGTGTTGATAAGTCTGTCTCCTCAGTTACGCCTCCAGCCCCAGCGTTGCCCTTGGCTGATACCGATGACAGGGCTGTGGGAACGGCCCCAACAACCATACCAGCAACATCATAATCCTTCCCAGCGTACATGCCTGGCATTTCAGCTGTTTCTCCCCCTGAATACATCCATAAGAATTTCACTCAAAAATTGATGTTATTCTGGTGTTCTGATTCATCTCTGACTTTCTATAACTGACAATAGTTTTTCTTTGCAAAAGGTTAAAAAAAAATAAAAATGCAATTTTAGATATTATGTGGTAGCTCATTTTTTCCACCAATCTCTGACATTGAGAATAGTTCTCTCTTTCTCTCTTTCTTCTTGAAAAGCCTACTGATGAAAAATGATGATGAAATTTTATTTCCATCATTAGATAAAGTCTGTTTTACTTGATACAAATACACATTGACTCACCAATCAGAGCACATCCAGCCTCCACACAGGCCTCAGCCATGCCCCTCACAACCTCCTCAGCCACCAAAATATCAAGTTTCCCGGTAGCGTAGTAGTCGAGGAAATACAGTGGTTCAGCTCTACTGGTCAGCAAATCGTTGACACACTGCACCACAAGGTCCACACCAATATTGTAGTGATGACCACAGCTTGCAGCATACTGAAGGGTGAATTTTGAAGATATTACAAAAAAAAAATAAAGTTAGCCATGCAGTTCAGCATAACTGTAGTTCACTTTATTTTTAGGGAAAGTATAATACAATTAAAGTTAAACATGCAAGTCCACCAAAACTATTGTTCACTTCATAATATTTCTGTCAAAGCAAATTGACTGATATTTCAACTTATTTGTTCATCAAACTCAAGGTTCAGTTCCTCCCTGATCTATTTTTTTCCTATGTTATACTGATATATTATTTGATATAATTCAACTGAAATTTGTTAACCCGATAATCTGATATAGTATATGGAATATGTGTTTCCAAGTACCATACAAGTAATTAGAACTAAACAAAATGCTTTCAGTTACTGTGTAACCAATATTCATGACGAAATGAGACAAATAAATTTTACAACTTAACATTTCCCCAGAAGATTTATGGATGAGGTTGTAGCAGCAGTATCAGCAGCATATTCACACAGGACAAAGCATCCCTGACTGTGGTCTGTACAAGCCAGTCTTTTGCCAGCCTGGCTGTTAGAAACAATTTCACCAGTGTGTCCCAGCTCCATTTCTCACCGTCTATTTCACCTTTCTCCATCTTCTCTCTGTGGCGATTTGTTTTTTATCAACTATTCACATAGTGGTCTTAATATTTCATCTTCTCAAATGTCTCATTCTTTTCATATATATAGACCGATTGAGCTACGTTGCACTTGATTTCAGAAGCACTGATGCCCTTGATTTAAAATTTCATTTAAAAAAATCTACTGCAAATGACTTAATGAAGAGAGTAGAACACCTACTAAGTCACAGAAAATCTGACATCTCAGGTGCTGACAATAATAAAGGTACTATGGTTTTTCCTATTGAGACCAATCCTACAGTGTACTGTTCTGAAAGACATCAAACTTGTGAAGGACTAGTTTAATGTTATCTAGAACAAAAAGAACATGATAAAGAGAAAAGAAGTAAAGTTAACTTTGACAAGCTATCCCTTCCCTGATCCATAGGACAATAATGGATTATGAAATAAAACATGAAATGAAATCATCTCACGGAAAAAAGAACACCCCCCCCTCAGTAAATCCGAACTGTATTCTCACTTGGATTTTACGACCCACTCCCCGGGTTCTGCATGTCAGTTTGGACCGAGCATGTCCACATGTGCCGAGATCAAAGACACCACCAAACCCTCCTAGATCAGCATCACATCCCGCTCTCCTGGTCATTTTAGCGAGGGGTTTGATAGCCTGGACCAGGAGGTTGCCCTCAGATATGTCCACTCCAGCATCCTCATACTTCAGCCCATCGGATGAATCAGCCCGATCTGGGCGTTGATTTGAGTTCAAATGCTGTAGGCTAAGGGAAAAAACACACAGAAGATAGGAGGAAAATGAAATGCATGTAAAAATATGTACGTCTGGGTGCCCGTTTTAATCTGCTGAATGCTGCATATAACATGGTTGAAAAAAAAAAACTTTTTTGTAAGGGTTTTCATTCCTTTTGATACCCATTAAAAATGTTCGTATCTTAGCTTGAAATCCACATAGATCTACCCTATGTTTACTACAATAAGCCTCACAAAATGGTTTAATATTTTCAAAATACAACTTCGCTTCAACTGTCTCAAGACATGTGGGTGCTTTGTTTGTGACTATAATTTTTCTGCTGGGCTATCACGCTGCTATCTACAGAAAAGTTCATGTATTACATGAGAATTGAAATCAAGATTTTTGTTGAATTTAATGGAAGAACAAAATGTGACATTGGTATATAAAGGGAAATATGAGTGATTTTTTTTTCTCTAACTACAATCAGTAGGTATTGGGGGAAAAAAAGATTGTAACTGTTCCATATTCTTATTCAGCAAAGTTCTCCTGATTAAAGAGATATAATACAAGAAAGCAAACTAAACTATGCAGGATTATTTTTTTTTTATTTTCAATAATCTTTTTTTTAAGGCAAAAAAAAATTTTAGACGAAGCCATCAAGTTCAGAAACAAGCTACATTTTTACAAGTTTAAGATCTTGAGGATGCAATGGTGGTTGCTTTCTTTTGAAATATGTAATAAGACTGTATAATATGAAGGTAAGCAATCATATGAAAGGATTTTTTGGAATTCATATTATGTGTCAAGTTGTGACACATTGTTTTGCAGAAGGAATTTGTTTCATATTACATGAGCTTATTAAACTCTGCGAGAATTCCACAAGCTAAACTGCAGAGTTATGGGTTAAGCTAGAGAAAGTTAGAAACTTTCCTCAACTGCTTCACTTCTTCAAGTGGCACATGTATAGCAGACAAGGATAATCTCTTTATTTTGTCAGTAATTCCCTTACCAGGATGCTCTCAAGTGTACATACTTATACAATGGAATCCACCGAAGTTGAACTTGATGGATGCTTTATTGTAAAGCACAATTGCAATGGATAAGTGAATACATGTATATGGATAAGTGGATGTCTTTTAATCTTTCGAGGTGATTGAATTATCAGTACCAGTAGTTCCCTATAGAACGCAAGTTGTGTGCAGGGTGAATAATTTATTATCTAAATATGTAGTATGGCACTTTTCCTTCTTATAGCATGTGAAAGAGTGCTGTGCATGGTCAAGTGGCTACAAGTAGGCATACTGCTATGCTTTCCATCAGGGCAACTTAAAAATTACCTTATGAACTCTTACTGTGGCTGGGACAAATGGCCTTGTAAGAGCAATGTCCCAACTGCCTATTGAGTAATCAGGATAAAGTCATGCAAAGCAAACTGCACGAGATGGCTTCACAAAACAAAGAAGCAACAGCCAAAAATTTTAAGGTATATTGCATAGGCTCAAAATTCCCATTGAAAAAAAAAAATGAAACTCCATTTTGCTAGCAGTAGCATGATATAGGGTTCCTGTCTTTTTAATTTAATCAAATGCTAATGAAATTTATAAACACTTCTGCAATGATATTATAAACAATATTGATGTGTGTGAAAGCTTCTTTGCAAGAGAAAAAAATGGAATTTTTTAGATATATTTAGATAAGATGGTATTTTTTTTTTAATTTGGAGGAAACAATTATGAATATAGCTGGAACATACCAAGACACAAAATAGGCAAGTTATATAATTTAGATACTGGACGTCATGTTCTTAAGGAGTCAGGGGAGTGAGTGCCATTGGGCAAAACACAATATATGAGACAAACTGGACATACAAGACACAGATCAGAATTTGATTATAATGCATTAAGGGTAACATGTGTTGTAAGTTTATTATTTTCATTTGTATAGCAAAGTAACCTAAAGCCTCTATTCTACTTGTGAACAGATATATGCAAACATGTATTTGAAGATTGTACTAAATGTACTTTTTCATAAAATTATCGAAGTCAATGAAAATTTTAAAAGGCTTCAGGCTAAATCCACAACAATTGTGCCTGTTTAACCTCTGGTTGCCATACACATGCTTTTTCTTGAAAAATTATGATACACATGTTTCTTAATTATTCTAGTATTTACATTTACATTTCATTTTTTGATTTTGTATTTTTTTTAATATTGAAAACTTTTTTACTCTTGGATGGTGAGAGCATTTGAAGTACAAGTACCAAAGAGCATTCAATTCCCTTTTAATTTGATAGCTTACTTATATGTACTGCTGTTTGCATTGGGAAATTACAAGGCATATTAAAAAAATTTAGGTAGCAAGTACAAATATCGACCATTAAAAAAACTATCAAAAAACAAAGAAAAATTAAACGGTTTACATTTTTTTTAAAATCCTTTTGAAGCACCAAAAACCCAGAGCACTCAATTTAAAGAATATCATCAGAAATACTGATCATAGACAGCAAGATAAAATTCGTACACATTTTACAATGTGTCTTTGTTCCAAAGAATCTGTGATATTTGCCTGCTGAACTGGATTAGCCTATTTATTTTAATTCATGGTTATAAACATTTGTCAGCCACTGCATCATTTATCTTCATTCCTTCTCAAACTGCAACTTTTATCAGAGCGGACAGTGAGAGTTTTAGAAATATGCCAATGTAGGTGTGCTTGGTTGGATTTAAATTTAGATTCTATTACAATCATACATGTATTTTTTTTTTCTTGTAAGATATCCCAAGGTTTTAGGAAAGGGACCTTTATTAAAGATATTTTTCATGAAAATAAAAGTTTTCCTTTGGGCTGCAATTACATCATCATAGTTATTAAATTCACCTTGTGAATTTTAATTCAAACTGAAAAATTGTTAAAATTGATGTTTGAAAAGGACTTGTAAAACACAATGGCACGCAGCTTCTTTATTTTCTAAATCAAAGAAAAATTGATATACAACTCTTGCACCAGTTACACCTACATCATTTGTATTGTCTTTGTGTTTAAGATGTACTAGAGCAGAGTTCTTACAGATCTTACATCATTGTTTCTTTTTTTTTTCCTTTTAAAGGTTTCAATTATTTGATTAATTCTTTTTTCTAATACAGCACTTGGTTTATTTGATGCGATTATTTTCATGATTAAAATTATGCTCATCTTTTTGAAGAAATGAAATTTTTTTTTTCTTGTAACTCATAGAGTAATTAGTGCTCTTTATTGGGAAAAGTGCCTCATTAAAATCATTTTAGTCATTTAAGATAAAAGTAAAACTTAAAAAAATGTAATTTAAAAAGTAGAGTAAGCTACCAAAAAATTAATTAAGTTCACATAAATCCTGCAACAAAATATGCATTATTCTAGTTTTCAAATATTCTAACTTTTATCCACTTTATTTTTATGCCATTAAGACGGAGGAAAAGAATAAGAAACACTTATGGATGTAAAAAAGAGAAAACTTTATTTCATGGAGATCCATCATTCAGTCAAATTGCAGACTTGTAAAAAGTAAAAATCAGTCTTATGCTCAGAACAAGGATACACGAACCAGGCACATGATTACAACTTTTTTTTTTCTTATAAGATTTGGAACACTCACAAAAAGCTTTGTAAAAGATTCACATTTTCCGAGATTGCTATTATGGATTCTATATCTATTTGTATATCATTTTTGTCACTTTTCTTTTTGCAAATTTATTACAAAGGTTGTTTCATGGCTTATCTCTTGTGCTTTTCATCTTGTGAAATATAAGGAATAACCAACCTAAAAGAAACACAAAAAGACAACAAAAAAAAAAAAAGAAAAGAAAATACATAGCCGATGAAGTGGAGATAACACTAAGAGCTTTAAAATTACATTTCTGCGTCTTCCAAAGAGAGATATTGGCTTATCTAAGCCAAGAATTCTTCACTTTCCGCAATACATTTCTGAATCTTGACAACCAAAAATACAATTTTTTTTTCCTGTATTATGTGATGTGCCATATATTGCTCACTAAAATAGAGACTGCAAATATCTCCACGCTTAATCAACATGATCTGAAACCAGCAACAACAAAAATAAATCATTCTTAAAACATTGATTTATGACAAAAGATAGATACACTCATAAACTAATTTACCAAAATCAGCTGTTAATAAAAGTAATACAACTAACCTTTTGATTTTTCTAAAAAATGAAAAAAAAAAATTTTTTTAAAAAAAGGATGTTTGTCATGGCACACAAGATAAAATAATTTTATAACGCTGAAGCTAGCTGATGCTCATGATTTGGTAAGCATGTACGATAATCAAAAGAAATAACAAATCACCTGGCACACGTCTTTCTCCCTATATCCCGCCTGAAAAAAGCCATTTCAAAATGAATTTTGGCTGCTGCCTCTGTGGCCTTCTCTATAGCAGCAGCCAAAGAAGAATCCCTGGCGACTACACACAAAACTCGTCCACCGCTGGTGACCACTTTGCCTTCTGAAGTGAGTTTTGTGCCGGCATGAAATACTTGCAAACTTTTGCTTTCTGCAGCTGATGAAAGGCCTGTGCCAGGATATAAATTAAAGGTAAAAAGCTTTCAGTTTATAAAATTATTATTGTTAAAACATATCTATATAATCTTTCTCATCGTCCCTTCCCTAACACTTTCCCTAATTATACTCTCTCTCCCTCTCGTTCTTACCTAGAATGAAGGAAAAGCCGTTGTGTAAAATGACAACAGATAGAGTGAGTTTATTCTTTAAACCATAATAAGAATAGATTCCCAATGATGATTATTTTGGAGGCACAATATTACTTTCAAAAAAAATTCGGGGAAGCAGCTTGCCAAATGATCTCTAAAAAGACAATTAAACTCCAGCAATTTTGGTCCATCAGTTGTCAACCTACAACCTGCATACGAAATGAAATGCATGAAAACTATAAGATTTATCACAATATTATTCAAGGAATTTAGATAGAAACTTTAACAACTATCATAATTGCATTTCAAGGTAAGTGAGAAAATAAAATTGTGAAAAATATTCTGCCGATGCCCACCTGAAATTTCCAGCCCTTTCTTGTATGAGCCTGGGTAGCCTCCACTGGCAAGTACAACACCAGCCGCAGCTTGACTGAGGTCAAAGGTTGGAGGAGAAAGAGGAAGATTTCCGCTGACACAAGCCTTCAGCGTCGGCATCAAGTCAGACTCTAACAATGACAGCACAGACTGAAAGAACACAAAGTACAAAAGCGTAGCCATCATTTTCATTGGTCAGTATTAATAAATTGTCCATGCATTCATTCCACAACTTTAGGCAGTGATTTCAGGGATCAGTACACTCAAAAAAAATCTGTCAAAGTTTAAACTAATTGGAAGCTATTTCTTATAAAAAGCTACATGCCTGTGTCTCTGGATCTCCAAAGCGACAATTAAACTCCAGCACCTTTGGCCCATCGGCTGTCAACATAAGACCTGCATACAACACACCTGCAAACAGGAGAGGAGGATATTTACTTAGAGTAAGCTCATTCTTTAAATCATAACAATAACAATAGATGTCCAATGTTTGGTTTTTGTTTTTTTTTTATTTCAGAGCACAAAATTATTTTGAAAAAAATTCTAGGAAGCAACTTGCCAAATGAACAGACAACTTTTCCTTCAAAGGATTCTACATAAATAATTCTTAACTTCTTAACATTCATTTTTAGATATGAATAAAAAGGAAATTATAGCATGAATAGCAGCCCATACTTCTTGTTTTTTAACTCTCTTTTCAACATACCAACATATCTGGCTCCCTCTTGAGCCATTCCATGCACTGTTTTTTCTATAATATCTGTTTTGATTCTCTCCAATTGACTCTCGGTAAGCTGTGAAGAGAACAAAAAAGGCTTAAATCAGCAAGACAGCCAGACAAGATTACAATTCACTAAATCTGAATCATAAACCTCTTCTGAGCACTGATCGCAATCTGCACAATCAAAACAGTGTCGACTGTCTATTTGCAATTCTACTTTTAACCTAGCATGTGTCAGTTAACTCACCGGGCCCTGGTGTCGAATGGTATCGACATGCTATTTTTAGCGACCAGGCCCTGATGTCGAGTATGTTCGAATTTTTTAAAGTACGTTAACGTCTTTGAAACTTCTGGTTTTCTCGGTCGTTTTCAGAAGTTTCCGAGCTTTACAGTGATACCCGATTTGCCGCGCTTCTCCTATTTTTTAGGATTCAAAATAAAGGATTGAAGGCAGATACCTCCGAACCGCTTGATCTGTCATTCTGAACTCTTTTCCAACCCAAACAATAGCTGAATCATAGCTCAATGTGTTTCATACTTCTGAGTTTGCTGAAGAGAGTGATGTTGAGCCATATGAGCTAGAATCAGATGATGAAAATGAAAATTATTTCTATTCCCATTCGTTTCGAGAATATTAGTTTTGTTCAACGTTAAATCTTGTCCCCAAACCTCAGTGCCCATCCAATCTCGAACTCTAGATCTAGTTCTAGATTTAGTATCTAGACTAGATCTAGAGATTCTAGGTAGGAGGGACCGAGGTTGAAATTTCTTTCTAGAATGTACATTTGAATTTGGAGTGAAAAATCTAGGCCTAGTTAAGATAATAAGGCAATGAATTGTCATATCGGGTTTCTGTAATTCTAGATCTATTCTGCTCACAAGCCAATGACCCATGAAGGTGAACGGTCAAATTATAGACTTCATGATTCGGGGTGAGATAGATTTAGATTTAGACTAAAAAACCAGTTTCAATAAAATGATTTTTAATTTTCGGTGACAAAATTTATTTCCAAATGAAATATTTTTCTCAGATTATAGATTTTATATATCTGTTTTTTTTATGGGTGTCTGCTGTCTGGGAACGCTTTCCGAAAATGGGAAATGCATGGTATTTTTTTTTTAATCGTAAAAAATCAACCACAACACTAAAAGAAATAAAATCAACACATTTGTAAAGCTCTGAAGTACCAAAATATGCACAGTAGAAATGAAGTTTCTACTACAATTTAGTAAAGCACTAGAATTTTTTTTTAACTGTCTGAAATGGCCAGTTTTGAAGCCTTGAAATAACCAGGGCCCGGTGAGATAAGGGAGAAATACTTGTGCAGGCTACTATGAAAAAGGAAAATCTTTAATTTTACTATTTTTCCTTCAATCACAATATGAAGATTGGTTGACACAAATTAAGTTTTATGAAAGCTTTATTAGAATATCTCAATTGCACAAGCATCCAGCATTTTTTGTTTTTAATTTGACTCAAGCCAATTTTGTTTAGATATGCTTTGGACTTATGTAAATTTCAGTAGAAGTAAAAAGCATATATAAATATCGCACTCCCAGAAACAGATAAATAAGTTTAAAGATCTTGAAGATGCAATGGTGAATGAAGGAAATGAAATAAATATAGTAAAAGTAAACAACCACCAACTCAAACTCATAAAAACAAATAAAACACAGAGTATACGTAAAAACGTTTCACCCTAAGGCTTTATCGAGAAAAAAAATTGACGAACACAAATAAAATATAGTTTATTTGTGTTGGTGGTTGTATACTTTTACTAGACTTGTGTAAAGAAAGAGAGAAGCAGGGTTCAAATGAGAAGAAACTCACTCCAGGATAAGGGCAAATAGCTCCCATGCCACCTGTGTTTGGACCCTGATCATTGTCCAGCAGTCGCTTGTGGTCCTGAGAAGGTGGCATCAAGCTCACATTTTTTCCATCGGAGAAGGCTAGGATCTGTTTTAAACAATAATGTGTTCCTATGAAAAAAAGCATAGCTAACTATCTAAGTAACCTGACATGTCTCTTGCTAGCTACTCTAAAACAAGTTTTTTCATGGCTTTAATAACTGGCTGGAAAAGCTTGTTACAAAAATTAACAGCCAAAAAAATTTTTCCAGACATTATGGATATTATTATTATTATTTGTAAGTTAGTACTCAGCTTGTTGATCCTGGGATAGGCTGGACAAGAAAAAAAAGGCAAGAAAGCGGTGAACTTTTCTGGAAAATGTGGATATTGCACTCCTAACACTCTTGTAAAATAGATTTGCTGCCATCTGTAGGGTTATCAGTGGTATTTGCGTGTGCGAGTTCCTTGATCTTGTTGCAATTTAGTGACCTTTCTGTTTATTACTGTTTATTGGTTGTCATATTGATTCATTCTCGTCATCATTTCTATCATTTCATTCGCAGATAATGATTTATCATTTATCAAGTAGCAAATAAAACACAGTTGAAACTTGTGACAATGTAGTACCTTTCTTCACCATTATCATTTGAAAGAATAGGATCAAATCCCCTGTTTAGTTCCAAACTTATATCAAACCCTCTTTAGTTCCAAACTTATATCAACAATTTTACAGAATGGGAAAAAGTTTCTTGTTATCTATAAGAAATAGAAAATTTTCACAACTCAGATAACTTTTAACTTCTACAAACCCACATTAAAACAGTCCGAATGAAGTAGGGCTTTATCAAATTTTTTTTTTATTGGTGAAGGAATTTGGAAATAAAAACAACAAACCTACATCATTATATGTTTTGAATTTTAAAATTAGTGCTTCCAAAATAATAATCCTTTTATTTTTCCTACAATTCAAAGGAAAGAAAACGTAGTAGGGAACCAAAACCTACAGAGACTTCAGGTCCTTCCAAAAGTTCCTCCACCACAACAGTTTCTCCGGCAGTACCAAAAGCTTTCTCTGTCATGATGGTTTTGACAGCCTCACAAGCTTCCTCAGTACTTGAGGCTACAACAACGCCTTTGCCTGCAGCCAGTCCACTAGCCTTGACCACCAACGCCTTGTGGTCAGCTCTATAAAATTATCATGAAACCCAAATAAAATATTAGCCACTGATTCTTTTTTTTTTTTACCTTGAATGATATAAGCTTCCCATCCTTCCTCCTCTATCCCCTACCCTTGTCCTCCCTTCAAATAACAAGTATCTGTCTGGAACAACAAAATAAAACCAAAAAAATTAAATTTTCCTAAGACATAAGTATTCCTTTTAAAAAAGTAACTTCATTAAACTTCAAGCAGCTTGCACAATCAAAAAGAAAGTTATAATCAGACCTGCCAAGCCCAAATTGTTCTCACAGGAATATTCACCTCTACTCACAGGAATTTAGAAAGTCTCACAGGAATATGCCAGTATACAATTAAATGCGCATGGATAAACCGTGCTACACTTTAATTATATGCTCGACCATAGACATTCCATAACATTTAAGTAAAATAGAGGATAATTAATGTATTTTCGTCTCTAAAAGATGCAAGAAAGTATCTCCCTACTCACTGCCATTAGTCCCAATAATATCACCATTTATCAAGCCTTAAAGACCTGTAGGCTTAGGACCTGGATGATGAATTTTTTTAAAGGTGCACTACAGTGTACAAAATTAAAAATCTAGCTTATTCAATGAAGGGTTACATGGAAAAAAAAAAAAAGAAAATCTATGAGAGACAGGTCTACAGAATCTCAGTAAGGCTTAAAATTGTGACCCATTAATTATATATT
>BLXT01003576.1:854824-866619 GCA_019648995.1 Plakobranchus ocellatus
GGGGGGGGGGGGGGAGAGAGTAAAAAAAAAACCTTTCCCTCTGGGTCCCTGTTTCTAGGTCGCAGGCTTGGGACTGCTGTTGGCCCATAAGAAAGATAGAGAGAGACGTAAGACAAAGAAAGAGAATTGAAAAAGAGGAAGAAGTCCTATAAAGGTCTGGTTTCCTATAGTCCTAAAAAGATAGTGTTGAGCACTCAATGGCCAAGTTCATTGTGCTAAATTTTGAATGCACTTTTGAAGTCTTTTTGGGTGTGATAAAGGCAAAAGCAAGGGTCTGCATGCAAACCAACTTCAAAAGAGGGGCACTCCATGTGGGGCTGTTTCCTCTTGCTAGGCTGCAAGCAGACAGCACAGTGCCCCTTAGGATTTTGTCGTTTTGCTCCTGGTTTAGCTTTAATTGTCTGGGGGAAATGGCAAGCGGTAAGGCAGAAGAGGCTGGAATGTCCAGTTCCTTTCGGCAGCCTCAATGGGGGTGATAAGGCAGTTGGAATAAGTTGCTGCACCAATTGCTTTGCTAACTCTCTTCTGAAAATTTGCTGGGACATCTTCTTGGCAGAAAACCCCCAATGTTTAAAAGCATTATAGGCCACCATTTGGTTGCTTCTATCAACAGCTCCCATGAATTGATTGCACTCGTGCACACCTTTGAACTTTACAATTAGTTTTGGTAACAGAGTTGGTACCTACTGTGGTGACTCTGTTATCTGTGTGTGCTGTTATCAGTATTAGCACTTCCTTCCTGTCCATAAAAGGAATATAATTCAGCTGGCCATCTGTGCTGTCGCATTTTTTTTAAAGTTTTGGTTGCATTGTTTTTGAAGGTCTGTTTTTGTAATTTTTCTCATGGTTCCACAGGCCCATGTTCCGTTTTCTTTTAGGTGTCGAAAAAGGTTCGCACTTGTGTAATAGTTATCCATATACAATGTACGTCCGCAGTTTAAATAAGGGGAGTCAGCCTGTTCACAACATCAAAGATGTCTCCATTAGCTGAGGTCTCTTGCTTCCCTGTATATATTTTGGGCTTACAGCAATATGCAGTGGTACTGTCGCATAATTCAAAGACCTTTGTCCCAAACGTGTCTGGTTTATCTGGGTTGAATACTCATAACGCCAGTGGGCCCCTCCAAGCTACCATGGCCTCATCATCTGCGATGTTTTTCTCAGGAGCAAATATAGTCTTGGCATTGTGTGCCAATTTGCTGATAAAAGAATGGATCTTGAGTATGGGGTTGTGTCCAGGCTGGCCTTGATGAACTTGCTCTTCATTATTGCAGAGGTGCAAAAAGGACAGAATCATACAAAGTGTCTTTATTCATAACTGCTGTGTAGAATGGCAGCTTGTGCATAGCATTCACGGACCAGTAGTCCTCGAAATAATCGATGACAATTAGACCCACAGAGATAATGAGACCAAGAAAGGCCCAGATTTCCTCTAGCGTTACCTCCGCCCACCGATGAAACCTGGAGTTTGGGGACAGTTCTCTATGCTCCAGAGTCTGAGTGGTATAGGGATTTGTTTCCATAACCATACTAAGGACCATTTCTTCTGTAACAGTGAACCGCAAATAGTCCATGGGCGTTGTGACTTCCATTGCCACTTGCAGCCCAGTGGTACCAGAAAAATTCAGGTTCTATAGTGGTGTTGTACCATTTCGCGCATTGTGAGCAATGCAGCCCTATCATCATCTCTATCATCCTCATCAAGAGGTCCTCGGTATATAGGTTGCCCTCTCCTAACAGGAAGATCATCTGGTTTCTCGTCTTCAATATCCAAGTCTTCATTTACCACAGAAAATATGGAAATAAAAGGAACTGGCGATCCTTCATCAGTGACAAGTTGATGAAGCTTTTGGAAATCTCCCATATCAATAACTTGAATGGTTCGTGATTCTCCATAGCAATGACGTGGCAATGAAAAAATCGCGACTTTGAAGTGTATACAAATTATGACAGCAGAAATGCTAGTCGATAGCTAGGTCTAAGACAGACTGAGAGAAAGTGGTCATTGAGCAGGCTGAATAGATACCCCCTCTGACTTAGGAGACAAAAGAGGACAGACAAGTTTTAGAATGCAGATCGAAGAGGGCCCTCATAACAATACAAAAACCGCCAGAATATATTACATACTACACAGGAGCACTATCATTCAAGTCTAAAACAAGATGAACATAACACTAATTGACTGTACACACACATATACAGAATCAAGCAAGTCTGTTAGCACTGCAAGAATGCCAGATGACCCTCCTTGCCTCAAGGCCCTGATGTAATAAGAACCTCTACTTTATTGATAATATTATTGCCCTAAGGCATCCTATAGACCTAAGCAAGCTAGGTGCTAGATCAATGTACCTATAATATTATTGTCCCCTTGCATAGTAAGCCTACCCACTTATGGTACCAAACAAGAGCAAGCAGGCCCACTGCTAGTACTCTGAAACATTGGTCTAGTATGTGAACACACTCGCACGCCCATACGTCCACATCCAACCAATTCATTCAATAATTTTATCATAGATGGCATTTCACAAGCTTGCAGGGTGCTAGTACACAAGGTAGGCCTACAATATTATATCCCCGAGACAATAGCGATGATATCGAGGCCATCAGCTTCCAGGCTTTCCCAATGGTAGGGTTGTGAACACACACACGCACGCTTATACCTACCTTTGTTGATGTATCACTTATTTCCAGGGTCTCGCAGTGACTAGAAATAGGAAAGAATTTTATTGTTTGCTATTCTTAGACATGACCATCATGTTTTGACACCTCATACATGAATACATGAAATTTTTCCACCCAAAAGGGTCTAGGTCGAGGTCATAGAATAACAGCAGTCAAGCTAGGCTGTGTGAATAGGCCAGCCGTAATCCTACAGCTAGTGCATGTGTTGGCTTAATTGCAATTAGACGCTGTAAATCTACAGGGAAAGCACAAGAAAAGTTAAAATTAAGTCTTCCTTTTGGCTGTCGGTCTTCCTTCCATCCACTCTCTCCTCCTCTGTGTCTCGTACCATCACATTAATTTGTGAATTTAATTCTGTATTATTAACGGCCAAATAAAAGGGCCTTGTGCCTATTTTGTAACCGTTTTAAAATAAAAGATAATCAATCACATAGCCACAACAAACTAACCACTCACCTAAAATTTCAAGCAAAATCTCTATGAAGTCTAGGCAGGTAGCCCCTGACATATTGTAGGAAAGCGTTTTGAGGACCCTCATCTCTGACTGAACAATGCTTTCATCTGAATAGCTGTAGCCAGCCTCTAACAGGCATTTCCTGGCTCGCTTTACTGTTATCACCTAGAAGTTTGGACACAATTTATTAATAAAAATTTGGTTGGAATATAAATTTTTAAATATATTTTTACACGAGTTTCAACAAAATATTACACATTTTGAATACTCTTGTCAAGATACCCTTTCAATTCACATACAAATTCTATTATTAGTATTAAACCCTACATGATCTGATACTTCAAAACAGGCACTCATGATCATGTTTATTTCTATTATGTAGAAAGTGCATTGTTTTGGACTTTAACTTGTAAAAAAAAAAAAAAAAAAGATAGAAGTGAAATACACTGCATGGGAAATAAGTTTTACTTTTTATGTAACAATTGAGCTTGCTTTCTATAAACAATTCATTTATCCTTTCAAAGCTTTTTTGTAATAAAATTAAATCATGCAATAAAATACTATAAAGTGTAAAAAAAAAAAATCTCATTTTTCTTTTACGAAAAAGCAAGGCTGATAACCTTTATATAGAGACAATTTAGCATCAAAGTTTAAAAAAGAGGTAGTTTTTAAAATAAGCAAACCAATCCTGTTTAACTGACGAAAATGGAAGAAGAAAATGTTAGTTCTAAGCTTTCAGTGCACCTTATAATGAGAGCTGAGTTTGCTTGCAATCTGGCAACAAGACAGGATTCGCAGAAATGCCTGGTTCTTCACTCTGTCCAAGATACAAGCCCAGTCAGACTTTTTCTTGCTGCTGTTTGAATTTTGTACATGAGCATAGAGGTCGTTAATGTGCCGAGTCATGAACCTTTATTGAGAAGAAAACAATAAAATTCTTTGCAGTTGTCAAACTATTTTGCTTCATGAATTTGGTTTCATTCCTTGATATTCTTTCAATACTTTAAAACCTATGCCTCACAAAACAAGCTTCCTATTCAGAGAAAATTTTTAAAAATTAACTGAAGGGACCATACAATAAAAAGGGCTAAGAAAGCCACAAGACATGAAGTTCATACTGAAAGCAATAAGAATGAAAAAAAAATGTTTTTCTGAGTAAAGTAAATTAACTTGTCAGAGGAAAATAAATGAAAAACAAAAACTATGTAGGCTATTATGAAATGCAGTCACTAACAAGTTTTTATTTTTGTGTGTGTCTAGCCAGTCCACAACAAGGGTTTCAGGCCCTCTGTCAGGCCAGGACGCTAGCAGCATGACTCAAACCTAATTTTTTTCATCTAAGGATTTGAATCCCACTGCCAGTATCACATCCAGAGGAAGCCAACAAGCCTGAGATTACCAAAGATGTAGAGCATATTTTAAAAAGTGATACACAATAACAAAAATAATAATGATGATGATAACAACAACAACAACAACAACAACAACAACAGTAGCAGCAGCAGCAGCAACAACAACAACAGGCATACAAATCATAACAAATAACACAACAACAACAAAAACAAGAATACAAATCATAACAAAAATGTGCACCTCTAAAGAACTTACTGGCTAAATGCCAACACTTAACTTTTATGGTAGTAAATTTGATAAGGTATAATTATTTGTTTGATGAACTTTAGAATTGATAAAGACCAATGAGAAACGTGCTTTATAATGTAGGCCTACAATTATGAAGTTGTTTTATTTTTCTAGCTGTGGTGTGAGATGGATAGATCAAAAACTTAAATATCCATTGCAAAAGAAGTCTCAAAGCCTACAAACTTGAAGGTGCATGATTCAAAAGTTGATTTCAGATGCCATGGAAGTTTCCTTTCCTGATCTCCATAACTTTCAGATGAGTATTTGAAAACTTTGTCGAGTTTGTAGTAATTTTAGCGTCTCACATATTAGCCATATCAACCAACAAACAAAATTCGTTAGCGCATGCCATCAGTCAGTGACAGCAAATAAAATTCAAGCATCTCTCATGCCGACAGCTCTCAACAAGCACATTGACAGATATACAGTTTATTACAGCTAGGGCCAAAAGGCAAATTTTTAGAAAAAAAAAAATTGGTATGGGCCTACATCTATTCATCATTCATGCGTTAAGATTATTACCGAGAGGTTTGCTTGAATAGGGAATGCATTTCTATACATGATAGGAAAAAAAAATATTTAAACAATAACATACTAGCATGAATTAGTGAGATTGCTTTTGTTTTACCTATCAAAGATGTCAAGAGCAGCAAATTTTGTTTGATGAGGCAGTTCAAATCGATCACACATAAGAAAGACACACTGAGCCCAAACACCATGCGCAAAAATATTCTACAACAGACAAAAAAAAAAATAGAAAATGAAATATGACCAAACTTGAAATTTGATACAGACCTAAGGCTCAGAGTTACATAGGTTGCAATATATGCACCATGGCTAATAGTGTGTACAAACATGTAACGCAAACTTCCAGTTTCTCTTGGGGTTTTGAATTGAAACAATTTTAATTTATCTGAAGGACTGAAAAAATTCTTAGTACCTATATTAAGTTGTAATGATAAATTTAAGTGAGGCAATCAAGAAAAATTCTTTTTAAAGAATTTGTTTCACAAAACTAGTAATATAAATGCTGTCTTCGAATTTGCTCATCTGTTTTCAGAATAGAGATAAAGACTAAAATGTAAAATATAGGCTCATTTTATCATGCTCAGAAATCAGTACGACTGAAATGTGATTTTTGTCCGATTTCCCATGTTGTCTCACAAATGTGATGCAAAAAAGAGACCATTAAAAAATTATCGTAATTGAAAAAGTAAACCAATATCCGTTTTCTTCATTCATATCTCAAAATTTAATATATACTGATCATAAAAAAAAAAAATTTATTAAAGCTTTCTAAAACAAACTGCAAAAAATAATCATTTACAGAGTCCAACATTTATCTTTGAGACCACCTCAAATGGATCAAAAGTTGCATGTTAAACTTTTAAAATAAATTTAACAACCTGAAGTTGCACTCCCATAGCTTTGCAACAGAAAACTCTGATTATCTTGTTTTATACGTTGGCTCCGTGTTGAGAAGAAAATTATAATGTCAAGTATCTTTTGCTTTACAAAGAGGGTTGTTTAACGGAAAGAGAAGAGCTTTTAATGCTTATTTTATCAAAAGTGTAAATGGCAATGTCCCCTTATTCGGAGTGGTCTCAAGATATAGATGATGTATTTCCATCACAAAATCAGACTGTGTCGAAAAAATTAAACATGGGAAACTTAATTTAATATGTCTCCTAGGTTTGGTTTTTGTGTATCTGGGTGACCTCAACCTTCCAGGCCCTCTGTCAGGCCCTGGCGTCAATGGCAGCCCATGCCTCATGAACACTGACCATTAGTTCTAAAGTGTGCTAAACATTGCAAGACTCTTCTAAAGTTTAAGAGAGACGTTTGGATGAGAAAAATGGTAAAAATGACAAAACAGTGCCTAGACATTTACACTATAGTAAAATGTCTAATTCTGTGGCAGATTTAAATTTTATCCTTTAAGAGAATAAATTACTTCAGGCAACTCCTTCGATTTTATTATCTGAGAGTTCATCACAGCCATGTTGATTAACCAGTCTTGAAGGATTTCAGCATTGCTCCCATTCTCCTCGTTGTTAAATAAAGGCTCAACAGGTGTCCCAAAGATGCCATCGCATTGTCTTGACTTGTAAGGCATTTTATTTTCCTGTTATAAATACCTTTTTTTAAATTAAATTAAAAATGTGTAAATTGTTGGATTCTTTTTTGGGGCATATACAATGATCACTTGTAAATCTCAATGGAAAAAAAATAGCCCTATACAAACAAAAGTTGTTATACAGTGATGATGGGACTTAGAATTGAAAAAAAAAAAAAATCTTTACAATTGACCACACTATTTAAAAAAAAAAAAAAAAAAAAAAAANNCTTCAAACATATTAAAAGCATTGCGTCATATGGCACAATCACCGCCACAAAAAATTCACAAAAATAAAGGAAAATCAGCAAAATCCTTGAATCCTGCACAACTCATATTTGTATAAATGTGTGAAAATTGTTGGTGGTGTATTTAACTTTTGCCATAATGCTTTCTCATCTATTACTATGCACACAGTACTTTGTGAGCCATTTTCTTCCCACACTTTTGTAATTGTAGAATAAAAAAGTGGTGGTGTGCAACAATACATACTCAATAGACTATAGATAAGGTCATTCCTTACTTTTCTACAGCAAAGCAAATGGTGAAAATGCTGAAAATGACTCACCTTTTATTAATGCTTTTTATCTCCTTTATGCAATAGCTTTTTACTCAAATCAAATCTTTTTACATTAATTGTATTGGGTTCAACAGATCTGCGTGACTGATGATTAAATCAATGTCTAATAGGCCAAGCTTAATTAAAGGAACTGCATTCAGTGGATTGATATAGCTATATATGAATACTGTTTGCCCTGATGAATGAAAACTGAGCCACAAAAATATAGCTCATCTATCTTTTGAATTGTAAACAGAAAAAATAATCTGAGGCATTTACTTGATATTTATTAAAAAAAAAAAAAAAAAATGAAAATCTTTCATGCCTGGTACAGTTCTTAATTGCTATGGAATGTGTTGAGGGCCTATATGTATGTTGCATTATGAGTGTCCAGGTTAACGACAATAATCATTCATCACTGGTGATAATATTGATAAAGACAATGATTATGATGATGATGAAAGTGGTCATGATGGAGATGGTGATGATGATGATGAAAGTGGTGATAATAAAGATAATGATGGAGATGATGGTGATGAAAATGTCAATGAACGTAATGGAGCTAATGATATAATGATGGTTATAATGATGAAGGTGATAGTGATGATTATGGTAATGTTGAAGGTGGTGCTGGTGATGAATTTGGTACTCGGTAATGTTGCAGATGACTATGATAGCATTATAAAGGTGTAATATGATGAAGATGGAGATGATAGCAAATGTGTCAGTAATAAGTAGTAATAGATGATTAAGAAACGGAATCTCACAGAATGTACTCGACGCAGGACTACATCTGGAGTGAAAATGCAGATATTCTATCAATAAAATCCAACTGAGCTCTGCAAAAAGTCTGGCAAATTTGCCTGTGAGTTTGGCAGATGATCCTTGGCTTGATCTACTTACACCAGAAACAAAATATGGCTGCTAAGTTACTATTCTTGTACTGTGCCATTTTCAGCTCACAATCTAGGGGGAGGGATATTACTTTTCAAATTGATAATTTGTGAAACATTTTATGTTCATTTCATTAACACCTGAATTGTACGTAAACAAAGTGATGGAAACATTCTGAGAGCATCAATATATGGGAGGAGTTATTTATGAAATACTTGAAAATTAAAAGACAGTGTGCTGACTTACAGGGAAATTTAAAAACCTCAAGTGCTTGCTTTACAGCAAAAGAGGGCCTCTCTTTAAAATATCACTGATAAAACTGTCATCTGGCCAATCAGGGATGTGCGAAACCTAATTGGCTTGCCTGCACAAAAATTATTTCTTGAGCGCATGAATATGAATCAAATTGACCAAAAAATAAAAAATGGAGGCAAAATGATCAGCATTGTTATCTCACTTGCACTACATGTAGTGATCCTTTGGCTAAGGTATGTTTAAAATCTACATTGTTACCACAACCTACACATCTAACTCAGAAATTTAGCCTGTTCAAAACTTGAATCTCTCCACACAATAAGCCACAAATGTGCTTCTCGTGGACTGTGCAAAGGAGTTGATACTTCTCATTGGCTTTCACCAAGATAAGAGCTTTCATATGGTTTCTCTTAGATTGTTTTTTGGGGCAGGTATACAGCTGCAAGTTGCCTAGTGGAAAAATGATTCTTAATCTTGCACTTTCCACTGTCCATGCATGATTTTTCTCAAACTGCAAATCTCTACTGACTTTTCTAACCCTTTTAAATATTATGATATCACCCTGTCTAATTCAGAGCCTAGGAGAATTTTTTTGGCATAATGAGAGTTATTAAAACATTAACCTAGCTACTGAAATAGGGGAAGTAAGATATTTTTAACTAGCTTGATATGAATAGAGCTTTAATTTTGAAAAATATCTAATAGATTTCTTGAATACATGATAGGTAATAAGATTTCAATGCAGACAATGCATTCTGAATGAAACAAGTTTTTATTTGGATGGCATCTTACAATGACAGCCTTATCAAATTTTTCTTTTTACTTCACACCATTTTCCCTCTCTAGATTTTCTGCTCAGCATCTTTTATCTCAAGAGTACAGAAAGGCCTAGGGTCATTTCCATTAAACTTACCTAGTGTCTTAGTAAATGTTTTCACTCCGAAGGTTGAGGGAAAAGGAGAAAGAGAGGGTGGGGGAGAGAGAGAGAGAGAGAGAGCATTGCTTCTAACCCAGCTTTGGCAGATTTGTAATAATAATGAATTGTTCCTAATACTGTAACAATGTATGATACTTAGCAGCATTTAAAATCTGAAGTGGCTAGTGGAACCAGTAGGCATAATCATTTCTTGAAGCTTAGGACTGTAAAGCAGTTTAGTAGAATCCCTTTATATCAAATTCTTTACCTCAACAAATTGATTGTGAATGGCAGTGTAACTGAAAAAAGAGGCTAGTCAGAAAGCTAACATTGACCTTTGTTAAGTTGAATGTTTGAAGGCTACCATCAAGAGACATTGGAAAATTGGTCTGCAATCAGGCATGATATCTTCTGCGATTGCCAAGCGCTCGTATAGACAATGGATGGAATAGGAGTTGGTCCTCCTCCTCCTAGCTAACAATTTACACCGTTTTTTTTTTTTGCGTGTATCCTTGCTAACTGGTTTCTGCCCCATGTTGGCGCAACAGGCAATGAAACTGCCAATAAAGTTTAGCTTCAATAGTGCCATCACAATGATCCACCATCCTAGCTGGCTATGTCAGAAAGCGTTCAGTTAACCCATGACAGATTTCATGAAGACTGAAGGATTTTAAAGATTGTCTTGGGCAGAGTAAAGCAATCTTATGTCCAAGCAACACTTGCTCTGATTAGATTATGCCCATCATAGATCTAGGTGGTTACAAAGAAAGCATGTATAAGCATTGCCTGTGTGTGGACCTGAAAAGGAGCCGTTCGATTGGATTTACTGCTGGTAAAACCCATACGCAAACCTTCAAGGTCTTAGTCAGGGATATCATGATTAAAGCTGACCTTTTAGGGCAGGTTCAACCAATTTGTATGTGTGTGACGATGATATTACATCACTAATACATGCAGCTATAGAATCTACTGGATTTTGATTTGATCTTGTCTAGTGAAGGGGATGATCAATGCTTCTATGTGGTGTAACCATTCCCTAGAACAAAAGGATCAGACTATATACAGATACTTGACTCTCTAAGCATTCTTCCTCTAGAAATCTGGATCTAACCTAAAGTAATCCTTACTATCTGCGGTCCCTGGGAGTTTCTGTGGGTTTAAGCTAGTGACGAAATGAAGTGATTTTAGTTGATGAGGTCCGATCTAGAAATAAAACACGAGACATCGTAAGAAATTGTGATTCCTTTTCACACTAGAATCTAGGCCTACCGCATTTCGTTTCATTTCGACAGATTTATCGGTTTCATAGAGACCGCAGATGGTATAGATTACCTAACCGGCGCTTTTTCGTTTGTTCCCACCCCGACTTTTTATATAGCTATGTTATCCGATATGATCAGCCGAAAAAGGGTCAAATTGTGTAGATTTTGTGTGAAAGTGGTACTGTTTCATTAAAACTTGGCCTGTGACCTCTTCTTTTTGTCGATAGTTTGATGAACATAGAGCTAAATCGGATAATATAGCTATATAAAAAGTCAGGGTGGGAACAAACGAAAAAGCGCCACCTAACCTAGATGTAGATCTTATCTAGATTTAGATTAGTAGGTTAACAAGACTGAATCGGGCACAACTTTTGTTTGCTTTTGTCTCATCAAATGAAGCCTAGATCTATATTCTAGATCTAGATCTAGAATCTAAATTATATTAGATTCTAATTAATAATCTAAATCATAAGTCAAGATTTGGCTACAAATTATAGGCATTGATAGATCTATTCTAAATCTATGATCTAGATCTATTGGGCCGATAGATCTTGACAATAAGCAAGTCTTGCCTTTAAAAATATATTTGATTTATTTAGATCTATTATTCAAATAATAAACCGCCTCTAACTCTAACCGAAAGCACAGTCAGACTTTTGATTGCCTGTAGTGCCGGGCCTTATCCGGATAAAATATCCGGTTATCCGGATTTTGATCATGAGCCGTTTATCCGATTTTTTTTTTATCGCGATCCGGTCAATGAGCCGTTTTAAAACCCGTATCAATTTCTAAGATTCTTTCGTGACTCTGTTGTGATCGGATGAGAAAAGAATCAGAGCTATGCAGGCTGTCTAGGCCTAGGCTAGTTTAGGAGTGGCTGTCTGGCGGTCTGGCGGTGTTGGCAGCACTTCAATCAACAAATGAGTATCGAAAAAGACAGACCTCGCTTACTGTAAGCACCTTGAAATTAACACAAGGCGCTGTAAAACAATGTTCGTTGATAATGATATAGA
>BLXT01003580.1:65983-82981 GCA_019648995.1 Plakobranchus ocellatus
TAGACATGACTGTGATCTGGCTAAAAAGTTGCTGACAAGATTCTACACGTACTTTATATTGTTAATGTTTTCTTTTTCATTCTTGCGTGTCTTAGTTTGTTTCAATATAAGTATTATCATTTTAAGCGTTATTTACGTGTCAGTTTAATGTAAGATAACTAAATTGCTCTGCCACCTTATCTTCACATTGTTTTTCTTGTAGATTTAGACTGAATAAAGTTATGTAGAATGAAATTTTATTTTTCTTAAGGAAGGGGGATGTTATAGATTGTGAGCTTACTCAAGGGCAAGTTACTCTGACCAGACACAGTCAGATGATAAAAAACACAACAATATCCATTTAAATGATATTTAAGAACTGGTAAATGGTAAAATTGAAATTTGAAATGCACTGAAATCTTTTTTTAGGGTAAATAATGACTTTTGCCTTTATAACTTCTTTGAAGATGAAATATATTATTTTTATTACCTTCTATTCAAAGAATGTTTTACGTTTTTCAAATTATCTTTTTTTAAAAATCATTATCTTTAAAATGTCTTTTAAAATGTATTTTGTTTCACTTAATGGAATAAAAATGTTTTTTTTTAAAAAGTTGACATGAACTATGTTTTCTTTTTTTTTTTATTATATCTGTTTTATTATTCCGCACGAAAGATCAAAGCAGTATTCAATGTTTTTGAATGTATTCTCTTCAGATGACAATGGAAACAATTTTCTTGCTTTTTTTTCATATTATTTTCAGTCAAACTTGGAAAATTTTGTGACTGTCTTTTTCCATGATCATATTCTCTTCAGACCTACAGAATTTGCAGTTTTAAAATCATTTTAGATTTTGGAATTTGAGTGAAAAAAAAGTTAAAACATTTCAGCCTTGTTTTATTCTAATTAGACCTACATCCCTGGATCAACTTAGTAAAGTGATGAAGGACAACAAAAACAAAAAGATCAGGCTGGTATTTGGAAATACATCTACAGGTTAGGAATTTTTTTATTTCTCTCATTACAAATGATTCTTTATTCTTTTATGTCGCCTTATAGTGTTTAGGTAATGGCAGTTATTACTACCAACCTCCCTTGGCACAAGAGAATATTTCTCTCTTTCTAATATTTAAATTGTGTATCATAATAGATTTGTCATTCCTTTGCATCTAGTTGACAAAGTTTAAAAATAAGGATTAGGTAAACTACTATTCTTTGATGTAGAGATGTGGTTAGGCTAATGTTCGGATGAAGACATATGTAATGAATGTATTATATGCACATATTAACAGATATTTTACATTTCAATCTTTAGGAATCTACAAGGATGATGGGCCTTATGGCGTGTACATTGACTTGCATGGAGTGAAAGAACTCTACTCTTATGAGGTTTGCTATTCATTGTTTGCAGTCTGTGAGAGAACGCAATCTTAATTGCCTTAAATTTGATTCATTGGAATAAGAAATGAAGAAATAAATGAAATCAGGAGCTCAAAATTATTTTCATTATGATAAAATTGGGAAGCCAAAGATTGAACTAAAAAAAAATGTAAAAAAAAAAAAATTACAATGGCAAAGCTAGATCAATATCTAATGACATTTGCTCATGTCTTTTTTGTGTGTGATTGACCATTACTTGTGGGTTTTGAATTTCGTTTGTACTTCCAGAAGAAAACGGAGCAAATAGCCATATCTAAGAGGTTCTTGTATACCAGAGAGAATAGCCTTACAAACAAAATTCAACAAGTTTTGACCCTCATGGTGCTAGAGATCTCAATTCACTTGAGAAAGACATCACATTTTATGCCACCACCATTATGTTATTAGGGACATATGAGCAATCCACTGGAGTATCAAAAATGTATTAATTTATTCAGTATCGCTACAATCATAATTGAAAGAACTGTGTCTTATATAGGCTGACCACCTTATTCAGTTTTGTGCAAATTTTTGGAAAGTTACTGATAAATTTGTAAACAAAAGCTTTTAGATTTAAATCTTAGAAGCCGATCAGAAATGGAGAGACTGCTTTCAAGATATTTTCTGCAAATTTTAATTATGTGAGAAAATCAAAGAAGACCAGAAATATACCCAAAACAGTTTGTTTTTATGCCTGATAACAGGACTAGAAACGCAACATTCATTTTGTCAATTATGCTTATCAAAAGGTGTATAGAAATGTAAAAATCCATCTCTTCTGCTTCATTCATTATTGTAAGCCTTTCACAAAGTAAATTTCAAACCTATCCAAAAAGGTGTGAGGCAGGGTTGTGTAATGTTTCCTGATCTTTTTAAACCTATATAGGGAAATAATCTTAGGGAATCTTGAAGGTATTTCAGGCTTAAAAATAAATGGAGACAATCTTAATAATCTCAGGTATGCAGATGATACAGTTTTAATAGCAGAATCTGATGAACAATGCCAAAAACTTTTAGATATTGTAGTTTTAAAGAATGAGAGAATGGGTTTGTCTTTGAATGTGAAAAATGGAATGTATGATCATTTCAAAGAAATTCTCTGACCCCAAGGGCAATCTTGTAGGCAAAGGTGAAAAAAATCAAAAGGGTTACCAAATTCAGAAACTTTGGTCACCTGATAACATCATATGGTAGATGCCCAAGTGAAAGAAGTAAAAGAACAGCCATGGACGAAGATACATTCCAAAAAATGAAATCAGTACTGGCTAATAGAAACGTAAGTATGAAAACCAAAGTAAACGTAAATAAAACGCTATTATGGCCTGTATCGACAGAAGCAACCGCAACTTTTAGCTCATTTTTGCTGACACATAAGTTTATGACACCTAGCAAACACTAGAAAGATTGAGGGCAAACACAATAGAGGTAGATAGAGAATAACTTTTTTTGAAAGTCTAAAGTCATAAGCAATAGGTAAGGTAGCAACAACTTTATGAGATTAACTGAAACAATTTTTGAGTGGAGGAACATGATCGCCAATGTCTGTTCCAGACAAGGCACCTAAAGGAGAAAAATCAAAGAAATAATTATTTTGTCTGCATTTGAAAGCTGTGTAATAATCAAATAAATATCTTGTCAAAATTTGTAGTTTGTGCATGTCACTAACACCAGAAATAAAAAGTAGATATTACCTCTGATGTAGGACGTTGAGTTCTTTAGATCTATATAGACCTAGCTGAAATAATGGAACTCTGGAGATTGTGTGAAAACGTAAAAAACTGAGTTTATTTAACTCTACAGCAAGAAATTAAATCAAACAATATTCAGATAGGCTGTCGGTAAGAAAAAAAACTAGATCTAGCTCTATGAATCTGCGTAATCGTTATACAATGATCTCCGTGATCTCTAGGAACTCTGAGTACTCTGTGTAATCTCTGTGAAGTTTCCTCCTAATCTGTGTCTGCTCTGTGTGATACTTTCACCAATCTTCTCCCGGTATTTATACTTTTTTTCAAAAGAAAACTCTACAAATTTCTGGAAATCTATCCCATAATGCAAGCGTAGAATGTTCAAAAAATATAGATCTAGAACATTACATCATAATCCTAAAATAACAAAAAGCAGTCTTCGAAAAGACATTAGGGAAATCCTTGGGCTAAAAATAGAACATGAGTCACGTTCGTTTACGTAATGAATCCTCGTTCGCTTTGCATAAATTAACTTCCCTAAACTGGTTCTTTCTAGAATTCTCGAGTTGACGTGCGTTCAATAGCAAGCCCTAAGTCTAGTTTTTTGTTACAGTGCAATTGTAACAGAAATACCAACATTTGAAGAATAAACGTCAGTCATCCAGAAATGGTTGATTTTCAAGAATAACATTATATGAGCTCTATTAGTAGCTGTGAGTCTGAGCTCGACAAATCAACTTCAAGAATTGCTGAAAAAGCCAATGGCTTTAGACCTAAATCTAGACAAATCTACATCAACTGCTCAATCTAATAATACTATTCATTTTTGTTGATGTAAATTGCATTCTCTTTAATCATTAAAACATAAATGACAAGATCGAAAACAATGAAAATAGACTTTGAGCATTTTGACGACATGTATTGCAATCTTTTATCACAAAAATTTTTAAAAGAAAAACAATTTCTGAGACATAAAATCATGACTACAAAAAATCATACATAAAAAGATTGCATGCTTTGTGTACATTTTGTAATTAATTATATAAAAGATATTAATACTAGTATTATATTTAATTTTTACTGATTTATTACTTTTATAAAATACCTTATATTTGCCTGCCTCTGGCATGTGCAAATGTGCAAGCCTAATCCAAAAATAAAACTCTCATTGGACCTTCTGTTCCTTGCATAAACTTAGAAACTCACCCAAAGTGATTGAAAAAATGTTGGATCAATAATCAATGTAAGACTTCGAGGCTGTATAATACTTTACTAAACTTTCTTACAACAAGTCAATGATCTAATGATTCTCTGACTTGTTCAGGTGAATGAAAAGAGTGTTCGACTTGGTGCAGCAACAACCCTGACGCACGTTATTGAGAGGCTGAAAGCAAACCAGAAAAAGCCAGGCTTCAAATATTTCCACGACGTGAGCAAGCATCTCAAAGTTGTTGCCAATGTCATGGTCAGGAATGTGAGTGTGAAAGTTATGACATAAGTTTAGGCAGTGTTCATTTTTATCTTCAATCAAGGGGCTACATAATTGGTAATGAAGATTATATATTATAAATGGTTTCATGATCAAATTGAAAAGAAAATGGTATCGCAAGTGATATTGTTTTACATTATTCAGAGCCATATCTAATAAAGTATGTTAAAATATGACCAATCAAGAGTTTGCAAATAAAGAATCTTCTTACCTAAAATATTGAAGGAAAAATTGATTTGGATTCCAGAAAGTTTTAAAAATATTCCCAATGAAATCGGGAGAAACATATTAATAACCTGTTTCTTTTATGAAAATTTGGAAAACTTGTATGCTTATATTGCTTAATATGGGAGAGCCTATTGACTGCTGAATGTATCTGGGCAAATCTTTGTATATGTAGCATAATATTGTAGCATTTAAACCTTTTCGAATGAAATAGACACAAAAAAAAGAATCTCTTTATTATTAAATTATCTGGTATAAATAAAGCCATGTATAATCTGTTTTCAGGGAGGGTGCATTGCTGGAAACTTGATGATCAAGTACTGGCATAAAGAATTTCCTTCTGATGTGTTTTTAATGCTGGAATGTGCTGGAGCACAGGTTGAGATTTTTAGTAAGTGAATAAAACAAGCAACCAACAAACATCATATGACGACCATCTGTTGCAATGACACCAGGAATATCAATTAATGGAGGCTCTAGGCTAGGTTATTAAAATGGAAATGAGCAATTTAAAAAAAAAAAAGAAGAAGAAAAAGAGGAAGAGTTAGCAATGGAGGAAAGATGGTTTTAATAATAAGTAGTGATAGAGAAATGATCACTGCAGTGGCTATAGAGACAGAATGTATAAGTTTATGTCTTCTTTAGATGCCCGAGTGTCTCATTGTACTGACTTTTCTCTTTCCATGAAATGTTTAACACAAGCAGATGACAAACTTATGTCAATTTATGAGCATAAGGTCTTTTTATGAATAGACAAAAAAGTGCAGTCTTTTCTTTCCCGTGTGATGCCTATAATTATACCTCATTAATGTGAAAATGTACATGAGAGTTACTGTTTCCCCTTCATAAATAGCTGCTCATGTGCATTAGTCAAAAAAATCTTTTTGGAGAAATGAATATTTTAACCTGTTTAAATTAATCTATTCAGTTTAAGACTTCTGATTGCGTCAAACAAAAAAAATCACATCAGATTTATCATAACAGTTTGATTTTCAAAATGTTTGTCATAGACAAGTCCTCAGGTAAAATAAGTTGCTTTCTTCACAAGAAGTTAATGAACTATTCTAAATGAGATGAACTGTGAACTTTGCATCAATCTTAAAGGGGGCAGCTACATTTCAGACCCAATTCCTAAAGTAATACTATTAGAGGATGAAAATTTATTCAAATTAACCTTATGTAACAAATATGCAAAATCTACCGTAAAAAAAAATTATGGCTCTTCAATAACGATCGTAGACTTTTTTTAAGATTTTTTTGTCTAATATTGCTGCTTGAAATTTCTAATTTTGACACTTTTACTGATTCATTTTTTTCCAAAAATAAAAATATTCCCACTGTATTGAAATAAAAACTGTCTGATTGTTTGTTTGGAACGTTTCTTAAAAACTACATCAAGGTTTGAGCAAATCAACCCACAAATAGCAAAGTTTTAATGAAAAATGTGAAAAAAATAAATTCTGAGAAAATCTAAGAAACCCAACGTTTTCAAAAATTCTATTCACATGTTGCATTTGAATTTTTTTTTTTTAGCTTAAAATCCACTTTTTTTCTCAATATGTCTAAGTTTATTTTATAATATAAAATATAAAAAAAATAATAAGAAAAATGGCAAAAAATAAACACAATGAAGCAGAGAAAAATAAAGAAAAAAATTGCTTGACAGGGTGCCGCTCTCCCCCTTAATTCGATACAGCTCTACTAAGGTATGTCCAGGCATGATCCTCACCTTTTAAAAAGCATTTTAAAGACTATACTTTTCATGAGACTGTGCTTAAACTTATGATGTCATAAATAACCATTTTTAGATTTAGATTTTGAAGCTTAATATACAGTTGTATTCTTTAAATTGTAAAAAAAAAAAAAAAAAAAAAAGCTGTTTTAGTATTTCAGCAGAGACTCGGGCTAACTTTATGCATTCTTTCCGTACCAAAGCATTATTTGGATTAAACAAACCTATAGATCTATAAGATCTAAAACAAACATTACATTTAGATTAATGGCAAAACATTTTCTACATTTTTTTCAGAGGAATTATTATCAAAATGCCTTAAATCAAAGCTACAAATATATAAAGATTAAATTTATAAAAATATAACCCCCAATACAACTGAAAAAGTGGACTTTTGATTTAGTCCCTCTGTTTTGCCATCATTAATCCAGCTTTTTCGAATTTCTTTCTTTTTGTGAAATTGTAATTAATTCTGTAAAATTATTTCTTCTGCCACACACATTTATTGCTCTTTTTATACGTTTTCTTCTTAAGGCTCTACCTCTGGTAAGAAAGAAACTTCATCAATGATGGATTTTCTCAATAAGGTGGACATGACAGACAGGGTCCTCACAGCAGTGATCTTGCCTTGTCTGGCTGACCATGTCGTCTACAGATCCTTTAAGATCACACCAAGGTGGCAGGTAGAGCCCACATTTACTTTGTCTTTCACTTTGCAAAGATAAATTAAAAAATGGTTTCATTTACACAAGTAATATCATTGAGACATTACTTGTGTAAACAAAACCATATTACAATTTATTGAAACATTATTTAGTAAACACAAAAGTTAAATTTGTTCATTTCTGTAAACAAAGCCCATCTTATTATATCTTTAATGTATCTCTGATTTGATTCAGTAGAAATACTGATAATGTCTTCTGCAAACAATGTTCAATATTTGCAGCAGACATTGGAACATTTTGCTAATCATCTCTGCATTCAAATACTGTTCGTAAATTTTTATAATCTAAAGAGTCTTATTACCCACGTTTTGCTTCCAGTGATCCTGTTTTGTGGATTAGATAAAGCTGTCAGAAATTCCAAATGCACACACAAAATCGTTAAACTGATTGATGTGGAAAATTGCATTGCAATTACATGGGAAGTTTCAAATTGAAACTTGATCTTTTAATATGTGAAGTCATTCATTCTGAAGTGGAAGTGAAATGTCCAAGAATGTTTAAACGCATAATTAAATAAAGAACAGCTGTAGCGACAGTTTGTACATTAACATTTTTCTGACCTCACTGCGTGCTTGGTCCTGCAGTAAATCTGTAAAGTCCTTTTTTTTTTTACTCCCAGAATGCACATGCTTATGTTAATGCTGCTTTCAACATCCCTATAGAAGGACTTGTTATCAAAGGGCGTCCTTCAGTTGTACTGGGAGGCATCAGTGCTGATATGGTAGATATAATTTTTTTGTGAAGAATATATGCAAAGTTAATTTCTTATCATGCATCTCTAATTTTATATGCATTTTGCTTTGTTATTGGTTAAGAACATATTTTTTTCATATCCACGACATATCTTTCCTACTGAGTCTTAAGATTTAATCTTACAAGTTGTCTTCACTAGGAGAAAGTTATTTGTGAATTTTCAATAGAATTAAACTGTAAAATCTTTATTTCTTATGACTCTGGTAAGAAATGAAAGAAATAGTGTGTAAATTGCATCGGTCCTGCATGATTTATAACTCATCTTTTATTGACGAAAAAGCCTAAAGCAACAATATGCAAAATAAAGAAAAAATCTTCCAAAAATTTCTTTCAAAAGGTTCATGCAACAAAAACTGAGGACTTTCTAGCCAACAAGACACTTTCCCCGGCTGTTTTGAAAGGTCAGTTTTTAAGATTACAATCTGAAAATAAATTAAGCATAGGGGTTTTATTATGAATTGAATAATAATGTGGTCAAACAAAATTGGATTTCAATAAAAATGTCTTGGAAAGAACTGGTAGGCTGATTTTAGTTGAGGCACATGTGTAAGAAACACCATAAAATGAAAAACATTGTTATAGGATCATGTTTAATAAATATTGATGTGGTTGTCAGAATCATAAACTTATATAAACTTCCAATTTTCATAATTATAAACATTGGGAAAGTTTTGAACTGGAGGCTGATAATCTCTGGAAAGCATGAAACCTGTTGATGCTCCTGCAAAACATCTCTTTTTTTTTTTTTTGCAACACTTAATGCACTTATATTGATTAAGTGAAATCATATAGTCTGTGCACCTATAGAAGCCTCATACATAAATTTTGTATCTTTTGAAGAGGAAAAGTACAGGTTTAATTTGTTAACAAATGTCTATATGATCTAATTTTAACGTTCATCCAACTACAAACACAAATCACTTTATTTATAATGTGTAGTTTTCCAACCTGCCAAAACAAAAAAAAAGGTTTGAAATTTAAAAATCTTTGCTTTTCAGAAATTTCATCAGATTCTTAAGAATTTGTTTGCCCTAAAAGAGCTTCAAAGCTTTGAAATGGCTAAAACAATAATCATATGTTTGTGTTTTTGGTTTTTTAAAATCAATTTTCGTGTCTTATGTCAGGAAAATTTTGTTTTCTAACTTGGTGAAAATTCGTATTATAAGTACTCACAGTATTTTATATCTCTAATCAGAAGCCTACCCACGGAGGCGTACCTACTTTTTTTCTAGGACAAATTAAGTTCCAACAACATGAAAGACTTTGTGTTTAACCTTTAACCCTTAAAGTTTTACTGTACAATAAGCAATGCCATTTGATTTTGGTAAGATATTTTCTGGTCAGAGGGGAATATCAGTTTTTTTTTCCATTTTAAAAAACCAAGAAAAAAGGGAAAATGTTACATTTTATCTGACTGACTTGTTGTTTTTTTCTTGACACTTCTCAAGAAAAGTTATTTTATTCAGCAAAATATTAAAAAAAAAAGGAAAACAAATGCCCGCTCAGAGTAAATTAAATTTTCAACAGAATATTGTTTCCAGTAATTTTTCTAAAATTTATTTGCAGAGGCCTACACCACTTTAAGAGATGAGCTGATTCCCACACAAAACTCACTTGAGGCAACTCCAAAATATAGAAAGGATCTTGCCAGTGGTCTGTTATACAAAGTAGGTAAAGGAAATTATTTTTGTCAAATCAATGAGATTTGTATTTTTTTTTTTTTAATTGAATTCTTACCCCGTTATGTGTTTAAAGACACCTTTTTTTTTCTATATGGGGATAAAAATGGGCTGAACTAAGGTTCTCTTATTAGTTCATGTGAATCATTAATGTACTTTCCAACATTTTGAGTTATGGTTGTTACCTCTATTTTTATTTTGCTATCCGTGCAATGCTGGTAACACAACAGATATTAGTTGATTTTTTCCCTTGCGCATCTTGAGACCAGTTTCAGTGAGTTGGATGTCACTTTAAAAAAAAGAATAAGAAATTTAAAAATATCTCTATTTTTCTTGCTTAATTGCTTTTTCATAATCAAAATACATGAAAATCTTAGCACACAATCAACTTATATTTATCAAACTTTGCAATTATAAAGCCATTAAAAATATTACTGTTTTGAACTCAAGCAATGGCAAAAAAAAATGTTCAAAATAAAACTTCTGACTCAATTAGACTGATCCTCGCATATGAGTTTTGAAATATTTTTTCAAAAGGAATTGCTAAAAGAATAAATATAGATTAATTCCTTTTTTTTTCACAAGTGCTTTTACAATGTTTTGTCTTATTGGTACTGGTCTCAAGACGATAAAGTTGAAAAAAAAATCACATCAGCTAGTCCAAGTTTTGCATTGACTGATTTGTTTTTTAGAATAAAAAACGAAACAAAAACAAAACCAAGAACATTGTCAAAAAGCTTGCCTGAAATATCAAAACTTGCTGAAAAATGATACATTGAGTAAAACAAACAAGAATTTTAGATTTTTATCACAAAGTTTTATATTATTCTTTTGATTTTCATCAGTTGGCAAATTTCCTCAGGCTTCTCTGATCTGAGAGGAAAGTGGAACCTGGTGGTATTTGAAAATAATCAATTTACAAAAGTAACTTATTCCTGAACCTAGAAGTTTAGTCCTACTTTGATTTAAGTTATATGTATTGTTTTTATCTACTAAGTCTTGTTTCTAGTATTACTAATGACCAGAATTCAGTCTTGAAGTTGCCAATGTTCCCTAAAACTTTAATGTCTCCAATACCTGCCCTGCTCTTTCCCCCTGGCTCCCCCCTCCCCCTGTCCAACCCCTTTTACTTCCCTGACTATATTATCTGCCAGGTCCTGCTTAGCCTGCTACCTTCCAAAAGCTCTCAGGTGAGGTCTGGTGTGGAGGATCTCCATCGCCCCACTTCATCAGGCTTGCAGACATACCAAGAAATGATCTACGACTTTCCCATCCATAAAGGTCTGCCTAAAAAAGAAGGTCCTGTACAGGTAAGAAGTCTCTGTCTTTGCATAAGCTCCTATCATAACATTGAAGATGTTAAACTGTCACTTGTGGACGTTTTTCACTCTCTCTCACATTGACAGACCCATTACTTCTACCACTACTTGTTTTAGGTCAAATATTTTATATTATAAAATTTTCTGTATATTTGTTTTCCTTAATTTCTATGGTTCCAGTAAATTTGTGGATTTGAATAGTGAAGTAAAAATCCATTGAAGAAGCAAGTGGACGGCAGCAATGAGAAATTTAAAATTTCGCTTGCATGGAATTTCAACTTATATTTAAGTGTACTTTTTTTTATGGTCATTTTAAAAAGTAAAGTCAGCTTAACATGTGTTATTGGCAATTCTGTGACTGTAGGGTAAACAAAAAAATCTTTCAATCAATCCTGAAATTCCACCTTACTAATTCCTCCATTTCCTAGCTTTCTATCATAGTTTATGGTAGCTAAGGTACAGGATATAAATAATTAGGTATAGCTTTTTTTTTAAATAAAGGCCTGCAGTTTGCGTTGCCTTATCTATTTTTGATTTTACATGAGAGCTATGTATCTTTTCTCCAAACCATAAGCACAACTATTTTGCTTTAAACCTGTTAACTAATGAATCTGAATGCAGCCTGTAACTATCCCCATTTGCAGTAAAAAAAAACCAACAAAAAAACTATTTTTTTTATATTTTCAGGCTGCAGGTGAAGCCATGTTTGTGAACGACATGCCAAAGTTTCAGAATGAGCTGTATGCTGTTTTTGTTCTTGCAGATGTTGCCTCAGCCACCATCGAGTCAATTGATGCTTCAGAGGCTTTGGTAAGCTCTCATAATGTAAAAAGTAAAGAAAGTTCCACTCTGGAAATGAGAGTAGTGGAACCAGGAGTAGGGTCATGATTTTTGTTGTCCTCACCTACAGCATTGTGAGGTACTTTGCCATTGCTTTTTTGCTATTTTTATTTTTGCTGAGTCTAAAGAGACCTAGCGCCCGATTTGTTTTGGTTAGGCAGAAGGTAGATAATTATTTGTCATCCAGAACTGAAGAACTAATAAATGGCCTCTTCCATGATAGGCCATCAAACACCAAATGCTCACCTACTCCCCCTCCATTTGTCACATCTCATATTTTTTTGTATCTTGTTTCTGAAAGATTCTATTTCTCCAAACTTTGAGTCAGTAAAGCAAAGTGATATAAGATTGTTTTCTGTGATCTTTTAGTAGGATAACTTTTTTTATGAAATTAAAGCCCTTTCTTGGAAAAAAAAAATCATTGTATGTTATAACTTAATAAAGTTAAAATTATTATTTTATTGTTTCTACAGAAACTTGCGGGTGTAACTCACTTTTTCAGTGCCAAAGACATAATCGGAGAAAATAACTACATGTTTGCTGGCAGTTTGTTTCAACTTACACCCCATGAGGTAAATTTTAGGAGTTGGATTGTTATGAATGAAGATCATCTATATTATGTCTATGGCGATTTATTTTTCTTCCATAAAAATTAAAAATTCATTTGTCAACATGCTAATAATGAGGCAATATGGAACTTTGTCACATCTTGATGTTTGACATATTGTGCAGATAAGAAAATTAATAAGACAGCACATTTGTCTTGAGACCATTCCTAATGAGCTGGATTGTAACACCTTTAAAGAAAAAAATCTTTTATTTTGCTTTTTTCTTTCAAATGCTTTTCCAACAGTATACAAAGCCTCATATTTTGGAATAGAACTAATATATTATCATTACCCATTTTTCGCAATTACAAAACTTCAATATTGCAATTTGGGATTAAAATTATTTTTGTATTATTCGATGTGTGACTACATGTTTTATGGGATCTTGATGCCTATTGCTGAAGAGTTTAACATCTCACAGATTCTCACCCTTTTTAGTCATTGTACAGTTACAAAATTAAAGTAGTGATTATATTACCAAAAGAAAAGATGTTTTGATATTTAAGAGCCAAACTGTACTGCAAGCCTTTTGAATGTAATTAGGCTAAAATCATCAGAAGTAGACGTCCTTCAAAAGAAGTTTTTTCTACACACTCTATAAAAAGTACTGTTTTTATTTTGCCTTCACAGTTGTTTGCAAGCAAAGAAGTTTTTTTCAATGGACAACCCCTTGGCCTTGTTCTTGCAGGTATGCTGCTGACACATGAATTCTGTGTCTTGTAGTGAGCTTAGGATTATGAAAGTATACAATTTTGCTTTTACAGTTAAAAAGCTTTAACACACATTCAAAAAAAATTCATCTTTGTTATTTTTCAAAAGTGTTCGCATAAAATTTAAGCTGAATTACATAGATGTGTTGCAGTTACACCATGTTTCAATGAAAGAGGCAGAGTGAAGCATTTTTCCAAGTAAATAAAAATGTTTTGTTATTACCATGCTACCTTTATAGTGGGTTATGATGATTTATTCAAATCCTACTTGTTTATCACTGGCTATCAGAGAAACGTAGGAAAGGCCAAGGGTCTTATGAAGCAAGCTGCAATGGCCAGATGAAGTGCAGTATTTCTCTAAGGCTTAAACTAATGATAGTGCCCCTTCAATCTTATACACCCAAATAAACAGATTTACACATAATTCACGCACTCACTGACAGATTTTGTGTGAATACTAGTACTTGGTCAAAAACATGTCGCCAGTAGCAACACATCTTGCAAAGGAAAATTATCCTCCTGAGCTAAAATTTTGTCTGTATTTACAAATATTCAAATAAAATATTCTATAAACATAAGTGTGTGTCCATGTTGAATGTGTAGGGATCCACCCTCAATCGGATCTATAGAATGCACAGTAAACAAGTTATACATTAAATAACTTGCACTCATGAATTATCTGTTTGAACTCTGTTGCTAGACACAGAAAGCCAAGGTTCTGAAATCATGAGGGCAGTGACGTGACTTTAATGCTCAAAACTAACCAAATTCATTATTTTTTAACTTGATAAAGATTTAATGCCTCTCACTGAAATACTCTGCCTTTTTTATGATTTTAATCATGATAGTTGAGCCAGTTAATAGCATTATATAACTTTGCTGACAGGGAAAAAATCCCATTTTTTACTGCTCAAAAGAAAGATTCTTATCGATTTAAGTTCTGGAGAGTATTGTCACCTAATTTAATTCTTTTTTTCAGAAACCCAAGCTGTGGCTACCACTGCTGCCAAACTGGTAAAAGTCACTTACTCTAAGATCTGTACTCCTGTGCTGTCTGTGGAGCAAAGTCTGGCCAAAGATATGGAGTTCAAAGACGCACGCATTACTAAAGTGGTTGGAACTCCGGATGGTATGATTAATTGTACAGGAATTAGCATAGGAAATCGGTAGCGTTAGGCCAAAGAAACATTTTGTGGAAAAATTTGACCATAAAAAAATAGGTTTCATACTTCTCAGTAATTATCAACTGCTGATTTTTAAATGGGTCTCAAAAAACTTCAGGACTCTCCTAAAAGTAATAAAAGAATTTTGACGTGAAATGTCGATGATTCTCACAGAAGCACCAGTGTTTATTACACGCTCCTGCAACAGAATGTCTAGTCTCATTTCCTGCCGTCTCTACACATTTATGTTTAATGTAATATGGAAGACTGCTGGGCTCTTTCCATGCCATTTTGAGCTTGGGCCTGGTGAGGGCCTCAAAAGTTGAGATCACGGTGGAATGGGCGGGGTATGTACAACAAATTATGAGCGAGTATGTCATTCATGCTCATAATACTACAGAAAAACACGTGCTGTATGGGGTCTTTAGAAAGAAAAACATTAGCTAAGTACATCATCGCTTGCTTTTTTTTCTTTACCAGTTACGAGGTAGTTGCTTCTATGAATTAGATAGCAAGAGGGGCATTACAAACAAGAATTTATGTACTTAGAAAGCCTTTTGTAGCAGGAAAAATTAGAACGCATAAAAGATAAAAACAAATTGAGAGAGCACTATATAAGATAGTTCATCTGAGAATGCTCAGATGAAAAATTTACTGGAAATTCCCAATTAAATCATAGCCGAGAAACTAAAGGTAAAATGTGATAGCCTAAGCCTATTTTGTTTTTAGGAAAAACTCTGCTGAAGCTGAACTACCAAGAAAAGTATTATTAGTTGAGTACTTTTTAAACCTATGATTGTTTTTTACTTTTTACATCACAAATCTCTTCAGAAGCGTGGAAAACTGTGGACCAGCAGGTTGAAGGTACCGTCAAGATGGGATCCCAATATCACTTTTATATGGAGACTCAGGTCAGCAGTAGAACTATACTTATGCAGAATTCTTTTTTGCTATTGTATATAATAACAGAACAATTAAGTCTCTGTGAAGCGATCGGTTTAAATCAGTCAGAGGTTATATTTTTAACATTTGAAAATACCATCTTAGCTTTTAACCAAGTACTTATTTTTACAGCTTTAACCAAGGTAAATTTCAAATAGTGTCAAAGATAAGATAATACTAACCTGTAATATTTTCATATTTGTTCAATAAGATTTACACTTTACAGCTGGAAAACTTTTTTTTCAACATATTTGCTATGACCAAAGAAAGTTGTGCCATTGTGTTTTAGTTTGCAAAAGAATTTGACAAGGCCATAGGCAAATAAATTAATATAGTTATTAAAAAAATTTTCCCCGTAACTTCACTTCTTAAAACTAAATTTTGAAAATACCATCATGTGATAACAACAACCTCTATATAGGAAGCATCTTTTGGCCATTGTAGTGACTTTGAGGCTTAATGCCATTTTGCATCGGAAATATAACTTTTTCCCTTGAATGTTATATTTTTTTTCCTGCAAAAATGGTGAACGCTTTGTGTATTCTTATCTTGTAAGGCAGTTTCAGCCTATTTTGCCGCATGAATTCAGTATCTGCTATATACTTAATAGTACTGATACTGCACTCCATTTGCTACAGCAGCATCCAGGATACATGCCTCAGGAAAAGCTTTGTAATAGTTTTAACTATGTGAAATTTAAAAGATATGCATAATGAGTTTCTCCAAATTTTAAAATTTTGAATATTGAAAGCCCCTTTAAAAGCTATTTGAAGATGATATTGCTCTCTTAACTAGGTCAGTCTGGCGGTTCCATCAGAGGATAGCATTGATGTGTATTCATCAACCCAGAACTCTGACTCTTGTCAAGATGCTGCAGCACAGATAATTGGCAAACCCCTGAATTTGTAAGCCTTAATTTCTAAGATACACTAGTTTTGTTTCATTCAGTTCGTAAGCAGATATCTCAATTAAGAATCAGAAACAATATATAATTTTTTAAAGTAGAATTGAAAGTACTTTTTTTTTTACCAAGCATCATTGCAGGATGTTTGAGAATAGGCAGGCATTGCAGAAGATTTTGGACTGAACAGTGAAATGCCAGGAACCAGAAAATGAAATAGAATATCTAGCACCAGAAAATGGAAGCAATACCTGTGACTAGAGAAAGTTATCCGATGCCTGGCCATCGAGAAGGTAAAGCTGAAAAAATGCCTGGGCTCAGAGATGATTAAATGTCTAGGGAGGAGAAGGTGACAACATACCTTAGGCTAGAGAAGATGTCAAAGGCCTTTGGCCAGAGAAGGTGACAAAAGGTTTTGGGTTAAAAAAGGTGTTGAATTTACTGACAACTGAAAGATAGCAATGTGTGAAATGATTTTTGTACCAGAAAACTGAGACCAGGAGCACATGTAATAAATACTGCTGCAGTTGTTAGAAGCATTAACTTTTCATATCTAAATTTTCTCATAACTTTTATCAATATATTGCAGTGTTTGACATTTTTTGCAACCTGTTGCTGGCCGTTTCAGGGATTATGAACGAGATCTGATTTTTTTCAATGAAAGAGGCTTCAAATTCAATGATGGCAGAAGTGGCTACAGTCAAGTGTTTAACTAGCTAGACATATATTTTAATTTGTGATGCATATTATCTGCCTTATATGGTCTGATTGAACATTTTGATATATGAGCAACTGGAAAATAGGATCTGCCCTTTGCCCCCTCCC
>BLXT01003580.1:83661-95967 GCA_019648995.1 Plakobranchus ocellatus
GGAGGAGGAGCAGGAGGAGTTGTGAGAAGTGGTAACAAACTCCTGCAGTAGCAAAGGCAGTAGTGGTATAGTCATCTAAACAGCAGCAGCAGTCGCGAGCTCAATGCTATTTTGTCGTATCTCCATTTCTGGGCCCCACAGAGATTTTATCCCACTCCTTTAGAGGAGTAAAAAAACTATGGATAGCCATTGAAATTTTCACAATTAGCACCCCAGTTTCTGACATTTTTAGTTTCATTTTGTAGTATCTCCATAAAATTATGCCCTTGCTCAGTGCTGTCTTGCATTATCTCCAAAAGGACGAATTGAAATCAAGTAATCAAATAAGTCCAATCAGAAGCGTTGATTCATTTGTTTTAAATCGTATCGTGTCTGCTCGACCAATCAGAAGCGTTTATTCAAAGGTATATTTGTAAGCTTTTTCCTACAAATAATTGCGTTTCGTTACCAGGAATTCCAAGGGTTTTTTTTTTTTTAACTTAGTCACATTACATATTTATGTAGGCATTTTTTCATGAACCATTGAATTTCATAATCATAAAAAAACTACATCTGATACCTTGCCTCTTTTGCATTAATATTCAGTTTGTGAATGCATTTCGTTTTCTTTCTCTCTCTTTCTCTCTCTCTCTCTCTCTCTCTCTCTCTCTCTCTCTCTCTCTCTCTCTCTCTCAAGTGCAGACAATATGTCCTTTTGCTATTCAATTACAGCAGTTTTTAATAATTTTGTTTGCTGTATGCAAATGATCCATTTTATTTTATTCTATATACTACGGTACTAGAAGTAAAACGTCTTTACAATACAAGCAAGTCTGTGTGCAATGAACTCCTTTTTTATTTATCCTTTTATTTAATCCTTTTCTTCATTTTACTCACGATTATTGTGTTGATCTCATTTTCCTGGGCCTTCTTGAGAGAACCTTTTGATCTTAATTTCATAGTCAGTGTCGCTTATTTTATTATGAGAATTATTAGTTTGTGAGAGTGTTGAATTTTCGGTTTCCATGACAGAAGAATATTAGATCTAATGAAGTGACCAATCCCTATAGTGAATCTTCCATAGGTTTTGTTTCTATCAAATCTTGTTTTTACAGTCTATGTTAACCTGTAGTGATATTAGTGCTAAATAGTTAGTAGTAAACTATAGATCTAGATCTAGTCAAGATTTATTGTGCTCATCTCATTGGAGATACGACAAGACAGAACTGAGCGTGGAATAGGAATCACATAGCAATTTACTGCTGCAACGGAGATACGACAAGACAGCTCTGAATGAAAGTCGTTGTTTTATTCGAAAAAGGCTATCTCCAAGCAGGTTTTTCTCATTTTATTTGCACTCAACGAAATATTAGTGTTTCAAAACATAATTTTACAGTTGGTTTTAGATCAAAGTCAGTATAGAAATCGCATTTTAGAGGTTTTGGCATTCTGTGTGGGTTATGTGAGTGTGTAAACTTTTGAACTGGATTTTCTCAAAACGACTCAAATGGAGACACTTTGAGCACTAAGCTCGCACGCTGTGGTGGTTGTGGCAGTAACACCACTCCAAGTAAGGCTTGTATAAATAATAATGACTATAGTAGTAGTGCGATGGTTAGCAAACCCACAGGGACCTTTTTCTGGTGGGTTTCAGCTCAAACCTGCCACTTGCGTCTGTCCTAATAAGAGCCTGAATGCCCAAGACGACCATGAATCGGCTTTATGTGTGAAACCAAATGTTGCTTGCTTAAATGTAGATTTAAAACAAAAATGCACTAATCATCCTATGGGGACAATAATATACTTTGGCAATGTGCCACTCATCATAGATCAGTTGGCAGTCAATTTTTTCATTTAAAAATGTTGCAGCGTGACTGTTGTTGTTTTTATCAATGTTTAGATGTTCCTCTTTTTCATGCAATTACAAGACCCTGGAACCATATCCATCTAGCACAACTTGGAATTTATGTGTAATTTTTTTTTTAAAGGATTGTAAAGGTGTTGTTCCTTAACACCAAGCCAGAGTGTCATTTTTTCCTGAGCCAAAATTAAAATCCTTGGATGATTCAAAAGATATAATGTTTAGAGGCTTTCTCTGATGTAACAAACTTCAATCAGCCACACTATTACCTTTGGCCTCGATTGCTATGATCTTAAGTGAGTTATTGATGGATTTTATTTTTCATTTCTCTGCAGACCTGTTCGTCTGAATGTGGATTTGGCATCGTGTATTCGTATTTTTGGGAAAAGACAACCCTTTGTTGCCAAATACAAGGTGAATTGTGGTTTTTGAGGATAAATGTACTATTTTCTTATTAGCATTTAATTCATAATGAATAAAAGAAAAAATCAACAAAATTTTAAAGTTTACTTTATTATGTAATTTATTAAGTATACAGCGAGAGACTAAGAAAAAAAGTAGGGGGTGGAAGAAGAGGATGAGGAGGAGACAGAAAGGAATATAATTCTTTAAAGCCTGCAGATAATTGATTATAGTATGAGAGCCTCAAAAAAAGGAGAGCAGTGTCGGAAATCTCAATGAAATAGAAGAGCATTTGTCCCTTATTTCAAAAAAGCAGAATACATTTCTACTATTTAAGATGCAGAACATATTTTTTTACTCTCAAAATAAGAAGAGCTGCTGTCTTGTTCACTATAAAACCACCTTGTGACCTCTTGTCTAACCAGGCTGGCTTCACTCAAGAGGGTGATGTTAAAGTAGTTGATGTCGAGATTCTCGGTGACAGCGGCTACACTGACCATGGTGCTATGTATACTCATGAGTGTATCCATTTTATGGACATGGGTCAGTAAGCTCATTGTTTTCATCACCATTTTTCTTCGCGTTTCTTTTTAAATAAAATTACGTCGGACAAGAATCCTAAAGGCAAATGGGCTGTTTTGAACTATAGAAGGTAGACAACTTCAACTTACAAAAATAAAGAAAAAATTGATAAAAGAGTAATGCCTATAGCTTATTATATAACCTTCAAACCAATTTAAGTGAGTTAGGTATGATAAGCAACACTTTAAAAAACGAAGCAACTAATTTTTTTTAAGTTAAAATTCTAAAATATTGGCAAATATCAAAGGATTACTCTATAGATCTAGATCCAGTTTGTAAGTTCTACCATTGAAAAACTTAAAAATGCCTTTTCAAGCTGTATCAGTGATTTAAAATGGTCAAAGCAAGATTTTTGACCCAACAGGACTGGTCTTGCGACATGGCTTAAATTTGTCTCTTAGAGGAGAAACAAATAGGTAAAGTATACTTCGCTTGTAGTGCTTCTGCGACAACAAAAAAATTTTATTCTTTGTGTGTGTTTTTTGTTTGATCCCTTTTTTGTCCAAATTGTTATATCATGATGTAGTTAAAAATACGGCTCTCTCTCTCTCTTCTTCAAATGAAGCCATGTCTTATTTTTGTACCAGTAAAAAAGAATACGGTCTTATATGAGCCTGGCTTTAACAGCATTGTTTTCAAATAGGGTTAAACTCAACCCCCATATAATACTTAACAAGTGCTTGCAAGTCTATGATTTTTCTCCCTCCCATTCCCTTTCCTTCATTTCGTAAAAACGGAGCTTGCCTTTCTTTCTGCCTTTTAAAATCTTTCTTAATCCTTATGGTCATTCATGCATTTCTCCTTATCTGGATCTCATCTTTAAGAAATTTCAATCATATAACATTGACACTATTAATTAAACGATCTTGGAACCCAGATTTGTTAAATTATAATGACGCCCAATTCATTAGATTGAATAATCAGTCAAAAATTATAAGCTATGGAGCGCGGAAATGATTTCAGATTTCACAAATTTTGTTCAATCAAGAGTGAAACTAAATGAATTTGAATGGTCTTTTACATAAGTGGACAGGGACATCCTTTATTTTTTTTTATATCTTTGGCTCTTGATACTTTACCCAAGACACCAACTCCAAGCCATGGCAGTTCTTGTTTTGTTGAATGGATCAATTATAATGTATTTTTATCTCCAAACCTAGTTCTTTTCTCCTTTAAGTGCCAGTTATAACGCAGTCATCTGCAACCATGTTTTGTGTAAACTTTATTTTCCAGCTTGGATGATCTCAAGATGCTTTTCTTTTTCAAGTTTTATTATTTTACGAACCAGCTAAACAGGTTTATTCTTTATGGACCCCATCTCTTTTTCCGTCTGTATCTTCAGAGAGATTAAGGTTTGTTATCGCAGTCTTTCAAATTATGGTTAACTTATCTTGTTTTAGGTTACTTTGTGCCCAACTGGAACATCGTGGGAAAAGTTATGCAGACCAATAAGAAGTCCATGACGCCAACAAGAGCACCTGGTAAGTCTTTTAGTTTTTACATTTATATAATCCTGGCTTGATGGGTTGTCTTTTTGCCTTGATATATGTAGGGATACTGTGTTGACAGTTACAGGTTGCTTGCTTGTCTGTGATCTCTGATATTCCCAGGCTTATTGACAAAATGGCTTTTTTGACATCGTGACAGCATTTGTTTGCTGCTAACTATTACAAGTAGGGGTTAATTTACTTTGGTAAAAAAGTCATAAATAAATATTTAATGTTTTTAGGTATTTGAACGGACCTTAAAGTGTGTCACTCTTAAAATGAAAGAGATAAGAATTTGTTGAAAATCTATTGGCTTTATTTTTACAATGAATTCAATTGGCTTGTTGCCCAGAGGTTAATAATGATTACATCAAATAAAAGTTACAATGATTTTATCCCTAGGTAAGTGTTACCATTTTTGAGAATGGTTTTAAATATGGAGTGCACAGACAGTGTGGAAAAGCCCATAAACTATCAACATGCTTGACGCACTTTGCCTGCATGCATGTTTTATAAACTTTTCAGTGTGAATAAATTTTATCCACTCCATCTTTCAGGAACTGTGCCAGGTGCTCTGATTATTGAATCTATCATGGAAAATGTGGCCAAGGCGTTGAACAAACACCCAGTATTTGTGAAGGAGATCAACCTGTATCAAAAAGGGCAGGTGAGTCTCTAAAGAAGATTACTGAGATTTTTGCCGACTAAATGTATGCTCTGAGGTTGTTTGTGTTGCTCTACCTCTCTACCTATAAAATTATTCTCAATGATTTTATATATCTATCCCTTGAACTTTCTGTTCATCAAGTAATTTTGTCTCTACCGACCATTTATTTGTTGGTCTATCCATCCACTTGGTAACTGGCTGCCATTTTACACTTTATTTACCTACAAAACTTCATTTGTAATTGTCCAACTCTTTTTCTGTTTGTCTGCCTATCTTCCTGTCGACTTGTCTGTCTGTTCATATGAGTATTTACATCGGTGACTTCCTGTCTAAAGCTTAAAACGTTTCAATGTCTCCAGAAAGATATAATGGGACACACTCTGAACAACTGCACCATAAGAGACGTGTGGAGACGTTTGAAAGACATAGCTGAAGTAGAGGGAAGACTGCGCCAGGTTGAGGCTTTCAATCAGGTCAGACCTTTTTTATTCCCTTTTTTACAAGGTTCTGCAGTAGTTATGACATTTTTCTTTTCGTAAAAAATTAAGCCGTAGTACCAGTGTTATGAAATCTTTATAGAACAGTGTATCGCTTTGTGGCGTGCTAACAAAAAAAAATAAGCCAACATTAGAACTAAGGTTTTTGTACAAGTTAGTGTCAGACTTGCTGGACTCAAGAATTGAAGGCCAAGTGTTCAAATCTAACCGCTCAAACAGCTCTACAAATGTTCGTGTCAGGCAGCAAATATGCAGTCATGATGTCTTAGTGTGATGGGCCATGATTGTGGCTGTAGATATAAGGGACAAAAAAGAGTAGGATAGCAATAATTACATACTAAGGAGGAACTGTTGAAATATCTTTAGTAATCTCACATAATGAGTCGAGTCACGGGTCTGCATCAATGAGATCAACTCAAAATATTAAAGTAAAGGAGCAAAAATTCCCAGTGCTTTATGTGCAGAAAGTCTAAAGTGATTGGACCAAAGAAAGGTCTCCACACAGAGATATGAGTAGTTTTCACACCACTAGTTCATCTTCATCACACTAGACCTCAACTGGACTCATTTCTGGGACTGCTACTCATATATCAAACAGTTTAACTTTTTACTTCACGACTCCTTTTTAGCTGTGGGTAATTTTTAAATAAATTTTTTCAAGAAAAAAAAAATTATCTAGCACTGAGAGCATTAAAAATGGATTTTTTGAAAAATCCCATTAGAACCATTCTCAAATTTTACTTGAAATGACAGCCTTTATTGATTACAAAAAAGCGGTAAGAAATAGTAATATGAAGTAGGGAGTCCTTTACTATAACAGTTGCCATGCTAGATGCACATGATACCAATCTTTTATTTTATTTTAAATCTTTCAAAATTGTATAAAATTGTTAAGGGCAGTAAAATCCCAAAAGAATTATTATTCATTCAGCAATAAACATAAGATGGGTAACAATAGATTTTTTTAGGTCTGTATCCTAGCAGAGTATAAAAAAAAAACTGTTTTGCAGTGGCGAAAACTGAATGGCAACTTATTTGAAACACAACAATTAATGTCAAGATTACCAATGAAAATTAGCTTTATTAGATTATCAGTGAAGTCAGTTGATTAGGAAACAACTGGAAAACGGACTTTGAGAACTTGTAAAAAAGCATGATGGAAGTGAGCATTAACAATCTGCAAAAATTAATAGATTGAGTTTTGTATATAATTTTATTCCCTGAATATTTTTATACATAGGAAAACAAGTGGAAGAAGCGAGCAATCACCATGACAACATGCAAGTACCACATGAATCACTATGGCCCAGGCCTTGGTGCCACGGTGACCATCTATGGCAGAGATGGATCAGTGGCAGTCACTCAGGGAGGTGTGGAGATGGGCCAGGGGCTTTACACTAAAGTAAGTCAGCACTTTTCAGGGAAAAATAAAAAGTGACAAATGATATTCTCATTACATGGGGATATTGGTGGTTCAGTGGCTGTTAAACTTGTCCTGAAACCTTCAAGGACTTTTCTGTTGTGCAATTTGAGTTTGAAACCTGCCTCAAATACCCTGGCCTAATGTGTGTCTTAAAGTGTGAGATATTTCTACAGTGAACGTTTATATGTCCACAATGATGAATGCACATAAATTACCTAATAAAAAATGCTGTTTTAGAAAAAGGCTTTTTATGATTCTAGCTCAAATGACCTGTGATTAAACCTCTTTGGTTCTGAGACAGTGTACTTTTAACACTACCAGTGTAAATTTTCAACTTAATCCCCACAGGTTGATTATTGAAAAAAAAGTGAGTTTTCATTTTTCAGTATAATGTCCTCTGAATAAATTTTTTTCTTACTGTCAGATCATCAATGAAGGATAAAATGTCATAAGTTAAAAAGTCTTTCTTCCTTCTTTCAAATCATGTTATAAAAATATTGTCTACATAGGATTATCAGTCCCATATCAGTACCACGTTTTATGAGATAAAGAGGTCAAGTATCTTTGTTTTTTCCATGCATAGCTTTCTTTTCACAAATATATATATTTTTTTATTCATATTTGCCATAAATCCTCTTTTCTCTTTGTGTTTCAGGTAGCCCAAGGTGTGGCTCATGTGCTGGGAGTACCATGGGAGATAATTAAAGTGAAGCCCATGCAGGGTATTAGTTCCCCCAACTCTATGGTATCAGGGGGAAGCATTGCCAGTGAGTCAGCTATGCAGGTAAGGTATCAGATCTACCTACAAGACAGCTGGTATCCAAACATGTTTGGATAAAGGACAGGAAGTCTTGAGTGGCTTCATTTTCTTTTTTGCCACGCAGACCACATTTTCTGTCATGCATAAATTATTTCTTTTTGTGCCTTTTTCATGGCACAATGGAAATTTTTATGTTCTAAAGGTTCCAGATTCAATCCTCACAAATTGGGCTTTGTACTAAGACGGTCTCATCTAATAGCCTTGCTCAAATTAATGAGGCTGAGTGGATGGATTTCGTTTATGGTCTTAATAAAAAAAAACATTTTATGTTCACATCCCAACATAATAAGAAAATCAAAAGTTGAATGGATTTATTTTTTACAGCCCATGGATTCTGACATTCATTGTTCTCCAATCTTAGATTGTAGAAGAGAAGCAACTTAATTAATAGTAATTGCACAGTACCAAACGAAAGTATTTAAAGAATCTAAGTTTGATGCACCTTTTCATCAAATTGTTGTCTTTATATCATTCCATATTATTATATAAAATGAGTTGAATGTTGGGAAGTGCAAGACAGGATATGAAAAAAAAATCAGCGGTTTTTTTTTTGTGCATTGCAAAATTATATTGCTACACGTTTTTGTGGGCAATAGCTGAGAAATGATTGATTTCATATGGGCTGATCTCTTAAAATATCTATGTGAAGTGTTAGAAAGAGTTGAAAATTTGTAAAAAATTATTTTAAGTCAAGTCTTCTCTCTAAACATTCTAATCTCATCAGTAAGCTTTAATCAGTGCAGCTCATATCCAGAGCAAAAAGCCTAGGAGCAGACCATTTTCTGAATATCTATGATAATTAATAGGAAGCTCAATTGAGACAAAGTGTAATTGCTTCAAAAAGACTAAATGTTGGTGATTATTCTGCGATGGATATCATTTGCTCTTTTACCATCTGACCTTTTATTAATTTTAAAAGGCAGCTATTGGTGCAGCCCAAATTTTGAAAGAACGGATGGCGCCGATCAGAGAGAAGTTCCCGGATGCCGACTGGAAAGAACTCTGTCAGAAAAGTGAAGCAAACAAGCTCGATCTTTCTGCCAGATTTTTGTAAGATGTTTAAAATAACTGCAACCACAGTGCAATTAAAGTGCTCAATATTCAAAAAGGATGATGATGCGTACCTTATTTGTAAATGATTTGAACAAGAATTATCATGTAGAGCAAGGTGTATTCATGTATAAATATACTACCCTTGTTTTTTTCAACATTAATTGTCATTTTTCAATCATGACTAACTTGACAGGCAGTCACAAAAAAGCAGGATTTCCAACAAACCTCTGGAAGGGACTTATAGGCTCAGAACTAACAATTGTAGCTCTTATTACTTATCTCTAGATCAAGCCATACATAGTTGCTACATATCGAGGCATTTTGCATCATTTCAAAGAAAAATCTTACTTTTGACAACCAAAATCTCAAACTACTTTACCACACACATTTTTTAGATATGTCAAATTAAGTCACTTTTAACGTTTTTGACTTGAATTATAATCAGCTTAAGAGATGTGGGAAACCATTTTTAAACACTCCTCTGTGAATGATTTTGCAGAATAAATGTTTTCTTAGAGTATTTAAAGTGACCAACCTTTTTTTCATATTTGGTAATAGGGAGTTTAAGTTGGCTGTTGTAATTTTTTATCATCTTATCTTGAGTGAAAATGCTATAACGTCATGTTGGGATATCTAGGATTAGTCCAATTAGTTGCCTAAAAACGACATCAATAAGTAAACATTATAAACAGTATGCATGTGCATACCATTTTTCATTTACGAGATCTCACATTAAGTGTCTAGTTATGTTCTGTGACTCTACAGCAACCGCCATGAGTTGGGCGGAGATCCTGTAGCCAACTACCACACTTACTGTGCCGGCGTCATAGAGACTGAGGTTGATATTCTTACTGGTGAGTCTCAGATAAGACGTGTGGACATCATGGCTGACTACGGAGAGAGGTAAATATAGTATATATCAGGGTAGGATGAATGCAGGAAAATGGGATACTACTTTTCCAAATAAATTTTTTAATTGTTTACAGCCCTATATGGGCCTGTGCAAGTGAGAGAAAAAAAAAAAAACAAAAAAAAACAAGCAGATGGTGTCACTGCTGTCAGGATACATCACTTGTCATGGATAGACTGTGCCAGTGTTGGCAGCTTTTGTCAGTCAATTTTCAATGCATTTGATCTGAATTTCTTGTAGTACATTGATCTATAATATTTCAACATAGTGAGGAATAAATTTTTGCTATGTGTTTGTTTTTGGACTACTTTGCATGTATTATGGTATTGATATAACATCTAACCTTTTTTTAAAGATTCTAGCAAGTCTGATTCTGTTAGTTTCGATTTCTTTTTCTGTATTTAAATCTAGCATCATGAGTTAAATACTGCATGTACATGTAAAGCTCTATTGGATCTATACATGGTGCCAAATTGATCACTTTATATTCATGGCAGCTGAGAGCAAATCAAAGAATTACCCTGCCACTGTGCAGATAAGGACTGTTTGAAAATAGCTACCCCATCAGAGGCAAAAACATCTCTATTGGAACAGTGAAAAAGCCCGGAGTGTTATGAGTTAATCTCCTATTTCGTTTGCCTCCTTGTCACATTGAGCTGATGCTACGTTAAAAGAATTGCAAAAAATATTTGAGCTAGCAAAACTAGATCCCATTGTATGCTTTTGATTTTTTTTTTTTTTTGACTTTAGTCTCAACTCACAACAACAACAAAAAAGCATTACATGCACATTATCTTATATCTTTGCCAGCTTGAACCCAGTGATTGACATTGGCCAGACAGAGGGTGGTTTTATCATGGGTGTGGGCTGTTTCCTCACTGAAGATACAAAGTTTGACAAAGATACTGGGAGAATTCTCACAGATGGCACTTGGGTAAATTATTTTTTTCTTTCATTTATTTTTTTTTACTTACTTGACCTTCAGGCTTTTTGCAGGTCGATTGTCCTAATTTTCACCAGTGACAGATATTAACGACTATAGCTCTTCATTTAATCCTTTTTCCAGATAAAGTTTTAAAAAATTCACATTACTCAGCCTTATTTTATCTGCTGCCCAAGAATTCAACCTTTTCAAGAAGTGCCACTTTCTACTTAGCCTCTTTTCCAACCCTCAAACTTCTCAGTGAAAATTAATGGTATAAGTATATCCAAGCTTTTTAAGAAAGCTTTCCCAGAAAATTTGATCAGATGATTACTTAAAGATTTTTAGTATATTTTGTTTTTATTTTTTAGCACTCAAAGGGGAGCCAGATTTTTTTTTAGAATTTTTGTTCTATATCAGATCTTGAGTATAATATTTTTCAGTATAAATGATTTAAAAACCTTTTTTTTTTCTTGTTTTTGGTGTTTTGAAAACAGCCTATCTTATTATGATTGTTTGCACAAAATCAGCTTATCTCAATCCAATTGCAAACCTCATACTATGCCATTCCTGTTTCTGTCAGCGGTTTAAAACGTTTGAAAGGCATCTTCTAACACAATATGATGGTCTTTATCCTTGAATTTATAAAGGAATAGAGGATTTTGGTCTAACAAAGGACCTTAGCTCTTGTTTGGCGCAACTTTTTTTTCTTTGTCCTCATAACCAAATCTGATGAATCCCATTTAGTGATCATTCATGCATGGCTTATGGGCAAAGCTGTCAAGCTCTTTTTTATGATTGTGTAAAATTTTCAGAACTACAAGCCACCAACCACAAAAGACATTCCCATAGACTGGAGAATCCATCTCTTGCCCGACACACCAAATCCTTTTGGGGTTCGCAGCTCAAAAGGTGAGAATTTATTTTAGCTTTTATACATCTTTGGCCTTTAGATGAACTTTAGATAAAATTCTATGGATTCTGAAAAGGAAAGAAAGCTTGATTGCATTTTGTATTTACCCCTTCTACTTGTTTCGAGAGCCAGATCTGAATCATCTTTTTTTTCTTTGAGTGAGTGTGTGTGTGCCATTTTGAATAATAACTTTAGCATGATAATGTCAATCCTGAAATCCTGTATTCAAAGATGTTACAAACCTCTGCTTGAAGGGCTTCTGCGCTGTTTTTTTTTCTTTTTTAATTTAAACAAAAAAGTTATTGTTTGACTTTTATTATTTAATTTGTGAGCTATCTCCTTAGTCCTCTTTAGTCTGTACACCGAAGAAATCATGAGAGATGTAGAATTTGACCCACGGAAAGATGAATATGATGAACCGAGACTTCAAGGACTGCCAATAAGAGACTTAAGATATGCTGACGACACTGCACTCCTCTCCACAACAACAGAAGGACTTGAAAAACTCATAAAAGCAGTAAAAGAGCACAGTGAACAAAAGGGATTACATCTGAATGTTAAGAAAACAAAGATCATGGACATAGACAAGTGCAAGAAAGAAGCAAGAATACAAATTGAGGGAGAAGAAATAGAGAGAGTGAAAAGTTTTGAATATCTTGGAGCTAGAATAGAAGCAAATGGAAAGACAACACCTGAAATAAGGAGAGGGTTGGCAATGGCAACAGCAAAGCTTCAAAAAATGGAGAAAATCTGGAAAGGACAAGATGTCCACACAAAAGTGAGGATACTA
>BLXT01003580.1:99481-116159 GCA_019648995.1 Plakobranchus ocellatus
AAAAAAAGAAAGAAACAGTCACATCATCAGAATATCACAAGATCTATTCTATGTTTAATGGTTATCCCTCTTTTTGCTATAGTTCTATAATGTTATATATAAATTTCGCAAATTTTAGTTACAATGCAATTTAATTTCAACTTGAGTTAATGGGAATTGATTTTCTACTAATTGCCTTGATTCTCATAGCCAGATTGTTTCTTTTTTGCCTCTCTGAAGGAATTTGATTTGAATTTGTATAATAAAAAAAAAAAAAAAATTTTTTTTCGAAAAAAAAACCCCTTTGGTTCTGACTTTCTTTCTGTGACTTTGGATTTGAATTTAGGACGTAAAAGTGATCAGGAAAAAAGATGTTTGATTTTTACGACATAGATGTCTACCTGCTATGTAACAGAGGAGACCAAAAAAGCTCCACAGTTCCGTTAGGAATTCGCTTTAATCAGGGTCCTCTGTAGGTATCAGGTTAATAAAAATGTGGTGGATATATAAATTATATAAATATATATATTCATGATGTTCACACAATAATTTCACTTATTTTAAAACTACATTTGAAGGGTTTGCAATAGGTATGCCTATTATTGCTTAACAGTAATGCCGGTATGGCCTTCATAGTGTACTTTCTTTAAAGATTCCAATGTTAGGTTGAAAACCTACCGGAGTACTAAATTTTTAACTTGATCACATTTGCCTTCTTACGGAAACCAGTACTGTCTCATAATAGGTGTATTTTCATGAAAATAACAGGAGCACAGTTAAGAAGAGAGTGGCCTTTGCTAGCCACGGCTGAACATAGGCCAAGCATATCCTTTCTTATAATAGTCCTTGATGCCAACCCAAATCCGTACGCGTGCCTGGCCTTGTTGGTGTTCCTCTGCTCTTATGCTTCGTTAGAATATGAAATAATCTAGTAGAAATGATCAGTGTTCAGCCAATGCTGACACTTTCACAATGACTTCTGGGTTTTTTTTTGTTTTCGAGAAAAGTAAGCTGAAAAACTCGGTAAAAGGATATTGACAACTTATAGTATTGAACAGAATCTTTGGAAATAAGTGGTTTTTTTTTAGGGGAAGTGTCCAAACATTTTAATGAGCTGCTTTTCTTGATGACGGTCAGATTTTAGAAAAATTTGTTTCAGGCCCCCATTAAAAATTTTCCCTTTGACAAGAACAAATAATAAATTTTACTTGTAAGAGTAACGATAACGATGGAAAATAGTAAATTTTTAGTCGAGTTGTCTTTTAGCATCGGAAAGCATTAACTTGCATAATAATCTGTCTTTCATTTCAGTCACGGATAAAGAAAAATTGTCTTCAATGTAGTTGATGCCTCTCATTTCATTGTAGCAGTAGCATACTGTTAAACTGAGAACGCTGAAATCAAAATGCGTGGTCACACTTTTCTTCAAAATTATGATACTGACTAACACAAAAACATGTTAGAATTGAAATAATTTCTACAGCCACTAAAACTTTGGCCTTAAGGTATTAGAGGGGCTGTGATAAATGTAGAGGAAGGTCACAAATACATCTTGGATGTTCCCAACTTCTGAAAAAAACATTGTCTTGACTTTTTGATTACGAAAAAAAAAGCAAAGTGGGTCCCGCGCTTAGTCCAGGCATCGGGGAATCAGGAGTTAAGTCCTTATTGTTCTTGGCAGACGGCAGTATATGGTTGTCTGCCATTGCTTTCCTCGCCGCCTTTACTTCCTCCTGGTCCTAAGAGACCTATCTACCCATTTAATGCTGGGTGAACACTGGAGAGCGATGAAAAATCGAACTATAATTCGAACCTCGGACCTCTCATTTGGTAGCCAACTGCTCTACGAGGTAAGCAAAAGCTCTTCCCTTTATAATGTAGGCCTAAATAAGTGGACATTTTAGAGGGTTCCTTTTGTCCAAGGTCGAATTCTATTGGTTTTATTTTAACTAGTCCAAGGATTTACTGTTTAAGCCATTTCCGGAGGGGAAACCAAGTTCAAACCTAACGTCAATCTGATCTTTGCATTGGCTAGTGGCTGTAAAAGGAAGTTTAAAGGAAAATGACAAGGTTAAAATATGATAATTGCGCCTGCATAAAGGTCAATGATATAGTGCTTAATCTCTACATTCTTACCGTATGCTTCAAAATCTCTTCTGGTGTCACAAAGAATTTGTGAAATCTTGCAACTCAACTCAAAATCAAACATTAATGTTTTTGCAGACGTTTAGAAGAGACGAAGAATCTAAAGAGACAACCCCGAGATGTAGATTGGATTGATAACTTATCATGTACGTAATGTTAAAAAAGAACGTCAAGACTTAACTTTCAAAAAAATATTTCTTTTCTCAACATTCTCTTCATAATAAAAGGCAGTATATTGATACAAATCGCTAGAAGGATGAAATATGTGTTTATGTAAAAAAAAAGAATACAATGTAATACAGTAAGGTTTTGAAATAGATCTAATCTATCATTAATCTACTTGAAAACTGGCAAATATTAACATATTACCCTTTATCATATCACTCAATAGTCTAGGGCGTAGCTGAAAATATTTAGTTGAAAGCCTGTTCTGATTCAAATTATCAAACCACTTTATTGGCGACCTGTGCTGATAGTTTATATCGTCAAATTTTGTCATATTGATCCTTAGCTAATTTTTTTTTCAGAGTGCATGTATCATGACAAATTTTTATTAGACCTGATTTATGATACTTGTGTTTTACTATCGACATAATAACCCGGATATACAAAATTATAGGCAAGGATTGGCGGCCAGATGTTAAAACACTTAAACTTCTCTTTTTAAAAAGCAAAAAGGCTGGCATGAGAAGTCGTAAAAGCAGCCCCCAAATGAATGTTAATGGCCACAGATTTGTTGGTAATGATGATAAAATCCATGTGATTGATTCTAATAATATAAACAATAATGAAAATTAATCAATTCATATTTTATTAATAGTTATAACTACAACAACAGCAATAACAAGCGTGAAGACCATGCGATGATTATTAGATTTTATTTTGTCAATATTAAGAGTTAGTTCAGTGTAGCGACAGAAAGAGAGTGAGAGAGAAGGAGCGAGAGGAAGAAAGTAGAGAGAAAGAAAAACAGAGAGAGAGAGGAGGGGCAGAGAGAGAGAAAGAGGGAGAGAGAGAGAAAGAGAAAGGGAGAGAGAGAGAGAGAGAGAGAGAGAGAGAGAGTTAGTTTGATTGATTGATTGATTGACTTTTAATTTATAATGGCTACAAAATAGGCACAAGGCCTTTTTCATTTGGCCGTTATTATAACAGAATTAAATTCACCAATTAATATCAACGTCAGAACGTCAACATTCTATTTTGGAATGCGAGGCAAAAAAAATGACGCAAGCTAAGCAATTGAAGACTGTGTAACACATGTTTGGAGAAGTAAAGAAAAAAGTTATGGACAAACAACGAATTTATATTTAAATTAAAATAAATTTAGCAAAGTAGAATATTTTATCACCCAGGTTTTTTACGGAGAAAGGCTATTCATTAAAAAAATGAGAGAGCGATGGTAAGAGAAAAGGGGTGAGGGAGAGGAAAAGAGAGGGAGTGAGGGATGAAGGTACATACATATACGTAGCCAAATACTAATACGTCATATAAATACGCATACATAGCGACATGAATATACACAGACATATACAAAGTTATGGATACATTTATATCTCTCTCTCTCTCTCTCTCTCTATATATATATATATATATATATATATATATATATATATATGCAGTGAAAAAAATTAAAACAAAGGTAAAAAATAATTATTATTTCCCAAGTGAAACAATAATCGTTGTTACAGACCAAGACAAGAATTTTGACAATGAATATTATGTACAATCATGGTCATGCCATATGAAACAGAAGGTTAATAAGAAATAAAACAACACAAAGTATATGTAAAAACGTTTCGCTTTATCAAGAAAAAAAATGACGAACACAAATAAACTACCATAGAAACTTACTAAGGAAACGAGCATGACATAAAATAGAACCTTAACGTTGAAAATGCGTGATGTAAAAGGAAAAAATCCTTAAAAGAAGAGCATTATTAGAAGGTGTGGAAAAAAAAGTTTTTTTTTTTTTTTTAATATCATTATCACATACATATATTACATAAACGTAATTTAAAACTAGTAACATAAAATTGCATCAAAATATACATATGTAGAAAGATTCAATTATATCCTTGTTTTTGTCGGCATAGTCTTGACATACACTCCTTCCACAGGGGAGGGGAAGGGGGAGGGGGTGGAATTTAAAAAGGCTGTTTCTCTTAGACTGGACAATTTCTGGCATAAATTTTGAACAATTTGTTTAAGTATGGATGGGGAAAACTTTATTTTAAATTTGCAATCATTTTTATCGGCATGAATGGTAGTTTTATTTACATCAGAATCATATGGTAATGTTTTAATTTTTGTTTATTGGATGTTCCATTCTAGCACCGCTCCAGACAAAGATTTCTACCTTTTCTTGAGTTGATATTGCCATTACTTCTGAATGTAACCTTGTAAGTAAGGAATCACCAAGGACAAGGTGTTTTTTTTTCACATTAGATTTAGAATCAGAGTGTGGAGTCGCATCATGCTCAACATGGGTGTGTCTCTGGCAGGCCTAACCGAGTCTCTTAAGACTGAAAATGATGAAACGAGTTGGAATTCGCACAAGAAGATTTTCTTTTAGGAGGAGGAGAATGCTTGTGCAGAGATGAAAAGGAGCTTGATCTTGAGAGACTGCCCGAGTGAAGATGTACTTTTTGTGAGGACGGTTTTGGGAGTGCAACATCACGATAGGACATGCTTTGTTTAGCATAGAAAATGTCTTGATATGACAATGTAGGACAATCATCTTACTTTGGACAGTTGGAGTGGCATGGTTATTCGAAGACGAGGTGGATGATGATGACAAAGCTTTAATTTTAAGTTCTAGTTCTTGAATTTTAGCGTCGGATTTTTTGTGATATGAATTTCTTGAAGCCTCAAAGACTCTTTCAAAATTTTGATTGATTTTTCTTGATTTTCTATATGCAGCTGTAAGCTGTTGACGGTATTTTGAAAATGAATCATTTCTTATTTGCATGAATTTTTTTATCCTAGCAATTTAGTTTCAAGCGTGGAAGTTGATTTGACCATATTGGCAGATCGAACTAAACATACTCGTCATAGAAGTAGATAAACAATTTATTTTATTGGAAGAAAACTCTTGTGGACTTCTTTGAGCCAAGATTTCAAGGGTGCTCGGTGACGTTTTTTTAGTGTTGAAGATACTTCAAGACTTTTCAGTTTTGATGTTGAATTTATTTGACATATAGCAGGAGAATTGTCACTTTAATCATTCAAATAAAGAAATAAAAGTTTCCGTCCACTGAGCCTTGAGCCTACATTTATCCTGAGTGATATACCAGTGATTAGTAAATTTAGGATAAGATAAATGGCTTATAGATTCAATTGGCCATCTGCAAATTCTCGAGATTCAGTGCAGGAGTTAAAACACGATATATTAATTTTATTAGTTTTCAATTTAATTCCCTCGATTTGCGTAATGCATAAGGTTTCAAATGGATGTCATCATCACTTTTTGATACAGAGAGCATAGTCCGGACAAGAGATGATTGTAGAGCATCAAATACTGACAAGATTATAAATTAACTAATCTAAAAAAATAATCATAATAAAAAAGTATGGATATGCACCAAATGTGCACAATACGTTATTTGAAAAAAACAATTATATTATAGATTTCAATAGCAATAACTATGAAGAAACAGCCGAATAGATCAGATTCTAGATCTAAAATCACAGTGAAATCTCAAAGATATAACAAAAAAATCAATGTTCATTCCTGACTGTGAAAGACAATTGTCATCGCAGGTCCCAACAGACAGAAAAGCAATGGAAACACTGTCAAAATCCCGCGTCATAAATGACGCTATCTTGGACCGGACTCCAGATGACCCATTCCTGAGAGAGAGAGAGAGAGAGAGAGAGAGAGAGAGAGAGAGAGAGAGAGAGCAATAAAAAAGAGTGGCACCTTGGGACAGACCTCTTTAAAAAAATTTGGTTCGATTTTGGTGTATGTAGCTAGTCCAGTCCACGACAGGCAATCTCATGCTTTCACGCTCTCTGTTTGGCCAGGGTACCGGTGGTGGATAGAAATCGCGAGACTGTTATTGTATTCGGACATAGTGAACCGAAAAAGAACAGGATCTAAAAATGTTTCACCAAATGTTTTACATAGTGAATGTTTCTAGCCTCAGCTGTAAGTCAAAAGATGTTGATTTACTTTTTTAGACAACGATATCAAATCCGACTCCGTAAACGAAGCATTTCCGGCTTTCAGAGAGACTAAGAGCCTAGTGGTTTTTACGGACCTGCATGTTTTCATCAGCAACACCCTCTTTGTGTCCGGTTTTTTGCCAGCTGTGCTTTCTTGTTGGGCAAGCTGCACACTACCCCTAGTTTCTCTCGCTTTTTGGGCTTTTCGTTTCAAATCCCTGAAGTCGTCCCACTTCTTCTTCAAAGCAGGAAGAGTGTAAAGGACAGGATTTAACGCTGAATTAATCGGCAGAATCAATGTTGCTGACCATCTGTAGGCTGACTGACCCACACCGATACCGGACAACGTCAAGATCCCCATAGTGATCACTGGAAACCAGCAAATGAAGTTGGTCATCACTATCAAAGACAGCTGTTTGGCTATAGCGATCTCTTGCATTCTTTGGTTTTTACTAAGCCGATTTATTGGGTTAACGTGATTTCTGGTGCGTTTCCGCTTTTCTTTGAATAATTTGAAAATACGATATTGTCCAAGAACGATGAATATAAAAAGCAAGAGATTTACCGTCACAAACATGACGGCTGAGTATTGCCATCCGGGCGGCCTTTTCTGATTGAAAGGGAGTCCCAGGCACATTCCACTATTGGAAAAGATGACCCAGTCCTGAGCGAGCGGCATCATCGGCAGGAACGCAGCCACTGCTCCACATACCCATGTGACCACCACTGTGGTCACCATGGTTTTTGCAGTGAAACGGACTTCTCCATAAGGATACTGTACCGCCAGAAATCGATCTACAGTTATCAAAACTATAAATACGGTTGATGTAATGCTAGAAAGTGTCCCTATTGAACCTGCTATCCAGCATGCTTGGCTGTGCCTCCATCTGAAATCGTGCAAGACGTACATCTCCTTAAATATGGTGTCTGCTACTGTAATAATCACTAAGTAAATGCCCATCATTAAGTCAGATATGCCTAGATTTGTAACGAAGAGACCATAGGGCTTACATACAATGGCCCTGTCCCATGTCAGGCGATACACAAGAGTGATAATGTTACCAAGCAATGTAGCTGAGCAGACCAGCCAAAGAACTACGCGCAGGCCAGGCTCCTCTATTAGATCATTACAAGAATGCATAGAACTATCCGAGAAATGGCAAGTATGGCTCTGGATGTGAACACCCAAGACTGCAGGGCAACATAGTTTGTAATTGGGAGACAAAAGTTGTCTCAGTGACCTAACTTTACCGAACGCATTCTGGCTAATGTCTGACACTTTGGTATCTTCAAAGTTGAGATATTGGATGTCCTGAGGAAAGATGAAGTTGATGGCTGTAAGGCCAGTGCCTTTGAGGGACAATTTAGATAAATTGATTAAAAATTCAAACGTTTTTCTTCGCAAAAAAGTAATTCTTGTAAAGCTTAAATCTAAAGCTTCCAAATTTGTTAAGCTTGTGAACGATTCTTGCGAAATGCGACTTAGCTGAAAATTGTGAGACAGGTTCAGGATTCGTAAATGATGCATCATATCAAGATAGGAGTGTCTTCGAATTTCTGTGAACCGATTATGGCTTAAATCTATATTTTGTATTACTGAAAAATCTTTATACCTCGTTTGCTCACCATATGAAATTTTACCACTCTTGCTCCGACCAGCGGATTTGTTATATGTAACAGTAATTATGTCACACCTACTAAGGTTCAGAGTAAGAAGATAGTGTAACCTTCCTTTTGGGTAGATGTGAAAAAAATGTGGAATGCTAACCGTAGACAGATCTAGGTAACGGGTGTTGCCATCTATGAAGGATAGCTGCTCTGTTGTTAATATTTCGCTGATCCTAACTGCCTTTACTGCTGCAGACAGGCATATAAAACCAGGAGAGCAGTGAATCCCACATTCTAGTTCATCCTCCCCGAGAGCGCAATCGGTCTTACCGTCGCAAATTGCAGAAAGTGGCACACATTGGCTACTCCACACATTACAACAGAAACTGTTTTTGACGTTGATTTCGAGATGTTTTCCTTCATCCTCTCCACCATCACAGTCCTGTTTTCCATCGTTCACATACGATAGAGGGATACAAAAAGACTTTGGGCATTTGACAAAGTTTTTTGGGCAAGCGAAACCTGAACAGCCCGCTAGGTGCTGGTAGTCTCTGCAACCGATTACTTCTCCAAAGTTGTCTCGAACGAGAACGCATTTTGGAGCCCAATTATTTATAAGCGTTATTGCGCCTGTTTTTGTACAATTCATTGATTCCAGAGCACCTAGGGTTTCATCTAAAGGCCCCTCAGGTCCTTTGCAGTCAATGACAGAGTCATTTAACATAGCCCTGGTAACGCATTTGCTTCTGTTGCAGATAAATACACACGTATCCATCGATAGTGAGTTGCTTTGTTCATCAAATCCATCGTCACAGTCCTCCTGGCCGTCGGAAAACCATGAGTTTGGAAGGCAGCGTCCACTAGGACACTGCATATGTGGGCAGTTTAGCTCGCAGTCCTCCTCATCGCTAGCGTCTTGACAGTCTTTCATAAGGTCACACTTTGCTTCTAAAGGCACGCATTGTCCCGACTTGCAAGAGAACTGGGTTGGAGAGCAAAAGATGTCTTTGAAGCCACTGCACGACTCCTCGTCATTCCCTGTTGGACAGTCTACTGTACCATCACAGACTTGGGAGAAAGGTATCACACGTGAAGCAAAAGGATTGTAGCTTCCTTTACTAGAGCATGGGTAATAAAGAGAATGGAGATGTTCAAACAATAATTCAATTTCAGTCCGAGACATTATTCCAGATTCGCCTAGAATCGCACGACTTATATTCATCTTATTATGATCCATAAGTTCATCAAGAACTTTAGGAGCCAATGTTGCCATGTATGACATTGCTAAAAAAAATGTTATTTCTGTTTCTCTTCCTTTCACTGCCCAGAAAGCTCCCTTTTTAAATATACCTGTCGTATCTACCTCTTCCTGTATCATCGACAATAGCTGAGCATTATTTGAAAGTAAGACATTCAACTCACATAATGTAATAGAAGCACTTTTCTCTCCACAGGTCGAGGTGAACCATCCTTGATCCACAAACTTAACCCTAGTGTTACTCCGATTAAACTTCCAGTGAACGCATTCCTTGGTAGAGATGTCACTAGGTTGTCCAGGGCCCCAATGGGAGTAAAGCAAATCCTTGTATTTACCCCAGGAAAACCTTCGGCCTACGCTGTCTCTGGATCGCCTCAAACCAATCATCATATTTATCTCTGAAATGTCATATCCGAAAGCATCTACAATATACCGTGTTAAATCTGACAAATATGCTATAATAGATTGAGAAATAATGTTTACTTCTGTCGCACTCTGTATGACAAGGGGAATCATGCCATGTTGTGAACAAACTTTCTTAGCGCGTCCCCAGTCAACTTGTTCAACAACTTCCTTGACATCTGTGTAAGGTTTCAAAAGTAGAACATGCTTCCAATTGTTCTTAGAACTTTTAACAGAGAAATCTATTCTATTTAAATTGAACTCGAAATACCCAGAGCAATTATATTGCGGAGGACACAATCCAGCATTTAGCTGCGAAAAACGTGGGAAATGACACACATCATTTCGCAGAAACTGAAACGAGTCCTGGAATTTTTGAGCGTTCCTATAAACTGTGACTGTGTGTTGGGCTAGGTATCCTTTTGAATTGAATCTAATGTATGTGCTTGTTTCATGGTCACCTATATTTTTATCATCGGACCAATGTTTCGAATTATTGTATCTCAGGTCATAGACTTTTAATTTTATATGCCTGTATATGCTCTGGTTGACCACAGGCGAAATAATCCTCTCTCGGAATTTTAACTCTTGTAAGAGTGTTTCAAAAAATGATGAGTGACGCACGTTAACACATATGACAACGACCTGATATTCCGTTTCATGACATAAATCCACCAAATCCCGCATTGCCCATGTTGACTTAGACCTTCTATACCACATGCTTGAAGATACATATGCCTTTTTAGTTGAATGAAAAACTACGCTGAATTTTGCCTTCGGATCTGTTGATTTAGAGGCGTTCAATGTAAGCAGAGTTAGATTAGCATTATCGTCCATCTCTTTGACAAGGTAATGGGCGAACTCAATGTTGGTATAATATGTTCTGGAGTCCGGCTGCATTTCATCGAAAACAAAGATAACACTTACGCCAGCACATCTTAAGGTGAACGCTGTGGAGAAGAATTGTTCCACGTATTTAAAACCAGTATTAATACACATAATAACTACATTTACATTGTCTACAATGTACATGCTGTTGTATATTTCTTAAAATTCTAATATAAACTACTGGTGGAGAAAAAAGGGCTAATTTGGTTGTAAAACAATGCCTGAAAGCGATACCACAATATCTCACTATATCTGGTTTAGCAATATTAAATACGTATAATAGAAACCAGAATAAAACAGTTACTAATTCAAATTCTGTGAGTTTATAAAGTTCAATAATTGATCGTGACAAAAAAGACAACTTCTTAAAACATATAAAAAATATTGTCCACAATCCGGTTACATGCTATATGTTGCTTGTTGTTGTTTTTTCATCTAAGGAAGAAAGTTTTGTTTGCGTAAATTTACCTTTTCAATATGACGTATCATATCACCATTTCGGTATATCACCTTTTGCATGTTTTTTTTTGTCCTTAATGGCTCTCAAAATTTGACTGATATTTGCAATCCATTGGCATCAAGCTAGTAACTAATCTGACCATTTTATATATAAACGCAGTCATGATGGCAACGAAAGCTAAGTTACATCAGGATCCCATATTGACAGCGGTGTGTTTTTTCGGTGTGAGTGGTTTGGGGCACTTTGGCCGAAAAACGTATTTGCTACCATACATTTAGTTATTTTACAGACCAGTTACTTGCCCTTGTAGAATATGACCAGTGATGGTTAACAAAACAGAGACAGTCATTTTCAAAGGCTTTTGGCGTGGCAGTTTGAACTTCACTCCAGTCAGGCGAATGAAGTGGCAGTAGTTTTGTTAATTTCTACATTAGACTCACGACATTGATCACATGCTTTTGGTGCTTACCGGTACTAACTTTTGGTGCTAACCTACCTTCGAGAGGCTTATGCGTGATATGATCCATTAATAAAATTTGACCTAGTTGTCCTGTTACACTGTAAGAAAAAAACATTAATCAAAAAGCTAAATAAAAACCGCGTAACTCAGACTTATGCCAAGATGCGGTTTAAGACCCTATTTCTGAGTTTAAGAGCCTTCACATATGTTACAGAAGCAAACCAATAAGATCTTTTAAAAATAATTCTGGGGTTTTAACAGAAAAACTAGATGAAAATATTTGATAAGGAATTGGCAGTGCACAATTTTATTAAGATGTTACCAATAATAACGGAGAAATAAATATATATTTTTTTAAATGAAGCTTTTTTTAATTTTTCCATCTCAATCGTTGAAGATATATCTTTGAATCGAAACAAAATCAAAGACTATTATTGCATTATTTGAAAAGATTTATTTTTTTTAAATAAGAAGTTTCCATGTATCAAAGCTGAAACATATAAGCAAGGGACTCTTATATATATTTAGTTTACGTAAGTAGAGCGAAATAAAGTTATCCCTAACTAGAGTAACCTTTTGTCTAAGAAATGGCTGGCATGTCTGCCGAGAACCAAACACTAAACTAGCGTCTCTATTGACAATTCAATTGTAGATTTAAAGGCCAAAAAAATACGACAAAATCCCAAGCGTTACGGCTGCCTTGAGGCCAATAACTTTATGCTAAACCTTATTAATGATAAACTTCGAATTGGTATATACCCAAGATCTAAGCCAGTCATTGTATCGAGTTCAGGAGATCATAAACACGGATAGTCTACATTGGTTTTCAAACCCACTTGAATTAATGTATTTAATACATGTAAAATATCTCAAGTCTTAGATCTAGCTTCGAGATTCTAACTCTAGATTTTTTTTTTAATCTAGAGAATCACGTCATCTATAATAACCCACCCAGATCTTATTCCAGTAAAATTCCTCAGATTTCCTATACAAAACCACTAAAGCAAATCAAACAAGCCTGCTATAAACTAGTCTGATCTTAAAATAATGATTTTACCGGTCTAAAAAATATCGAATCTAATGTGTGAAGATGAGCACACCAAGCTGCCCAGAGCAAATCATACCGCCTTAGATGTCTCCATTATCCTTCCTTCCTTTGTGTTTTGCTTGGAGGCGGGCTATAAATAGATTTGGTTTCTCCATTTAAATCAGAACATTGCTATTTCAGAAGCGTCGCAGTATTTCTTGAAATTTTGAGAAAGTGATGTGGGCTCCACTTTTGTCATAACACCTATTCGTATATACCTAATTCAGATTAAAGATAATCAATTCTAATGTAAATATCATGCTCGATAAAATCATCTTAATGAGGTAATCTAGAGCTAGATGTTATTTAAACTAGATATGTTTTTCAACTAGAGCGCACGGGAAATTTTAATCCAAATATGTCAGTTTTTGAACTCTAGCATCTCACTGAATCAAGGCTATCACCAAAGGGCATGGTTTTATCATTACAAAAAGGCCAACAAAACTCTCATTTTTCATCTGTGCCAATGAGACCTGGAACGTAAGGTTGAGTCTGCTACACCTCGGCAATAACTCTAGCGAAGCCTAGCGACAAACGGAGCAGGTATGGAGCCCATTATGATTTTTACACTTTCCAAAAAAAAAAATAATAATAATAATAAAATGACAGCGGCCCAATCGTGTAAAAAAAGGACTCCTTTATCTTCACAATCCCCTGCTATAAAGAGATCCTTACCGAATAATAATAGCAAATGAAGATAAAGGATGTTAAACTATGTTCAGTGTTACTTACCTCTCTCCCACAGTAATAGTCCCACCACTACTACTACTACTACTACTACTACTACTACTACTACTACTACTACTACTACTACTACTACTACTACTACTACTACTGCTGCTGCTGCTGCTGCTGCTGCTACTACTAAATGCTAGTTTGCGGCACGAGCTGGCTTCCCAAGAACTTAATTTGACGACCATGAAATCTAAAGAAAAGACAAGATGTCAAGAGCAAACTAAAAGCTTTTTTTTAATTTATTATCTCGCCTTTCACGTATGATTTAAACTCCACTCTTTACTTTATAATTTGTCTTCTGAAGATATGACTTTTAATATCTCTACAGAAAAAAGATAGTCGAAACGCGATCAGTAGTTTCTCTTTTGCGGCTACACATAAATTGATCGTTACAAGGAGCAAAAACGGACGTTAACAAGAAAAGCACAAACAAAAAATATCCTTATTTGTGTGAACGAAAAAAAAAACAACGAAAAACACAAATTTACCTGGTCCGATCAATATTCCTTCCACCCACATCAAACATAGGCTCCAACTCAGACTGATAACAATCAAGGGCGGCACCATCATGTAGATCTTGCTGAGGGAAATAGCAAAAATTAGGGCTTCTACATGAAATTTTTGCCGCAAGAGAATTATTGAATTCCAATGTCACAGTTAAGATGGGAAGATACGGTGGTCATCGGGAAGGGCAGTTGGCTACCAAGTCAGAGATCCGAGGTTCGAATTCCAGTCTGGACCATGCCATCAGTTTTGGGATGCCAGTATTGACTATGGATCGCAAGCTGAAGCGCCAAGATATTACTATTCTCGTTTTGAATTTTTTTTTTATAGGACCCGATGACGCATGGTAATTGTTCTCATCGTCACCATCATGATCCTCATGCTCATTATTTGTTATCAATTTTATTATTATTATTATTACTATTATTTTTTTTTTTACTATTATTATTATTATTGTTGTTAGTCGTTCTACTGGTACCGCTACTGCTATCATCATCATTATTATATCCAAAAATATCATATACTCTTGACTCTATTCCTACATTAAACATAACTTTCTATACTAACCTGATAATAAAAGCAGCAACTTCTATCGATATTTAATGCTGCTTATGTATATATATATAAAGATGAGAGTAGTGCGTTGTTCACCAGAAAAACGAATCCCCAGATATCTTAACATACCAGTTGCGAATTGCGCAGTCTTTATATATTGAAGAGTCCTCGCGCGGGGCTCATTTAGAAAGCCATAAAAAGCAGTTGTACATTACAAAAAAAACCAGTTGCCCTTTTTGTGATAATGGAATTCGTTCTTTACATTGCAACACTTTTATGCTTCGACAAAATCATCATTTTTTTCCCCTTTTTATCAATAGCAACATGGGACAAATTAGAACTGTTTCCTCCCCCACCGCCCCCTTACTTTGCTAGCAATAGTTTTTCTTTCACCCTCTACATCTCACTCTTCCTAGCTTCCTATATTCATATCTCGCGCTCGATCTCTCTTTCCCTTTCTTTTTCTCTCTTAGCCTCCGTCCATGGCTCTATCTATCTATCTCCTTCTTCATTTCCATTCTAGTGCTGTAGTTGTCTCTATCTTTTTATTCCGCTTTCCCTCTCTTTATCATGTCATCTTTTCATCTCTCGTTTTCTATCAATGTGCCTAGCTTTCTATTTGACTCTTTATCTATTTACCTATCTGTTTATCTATCTATTCTTTCTCTCTCGATCTCTCCGTTTTTTTTTCTCTCATCATCCCTCCGTTTCTCTCTCTGCCTATGTGTAATCTATCTCTTTCCATCTATTTTTTTATTTGTTTTTTACTCTCTCATCTTTTCATGTCTTTCTCTCTTCAATCTGCATTTTCTTCCTCACGTGCACAATAAACCCTTTTCATTCCTTTTTAAATTTGTCACTGCGCTAGCAAAATGGCCTACCTCATTTTTGATAGTTTTGAGATAATTTAAAGAATTCGATTAATCTCTGTATTAATGATCCAAAGACACCAAAACTACCCATGTTCATTTATTAAGAGATAATAAAACCCACATTCAAATGTTGAACGTGAAACAACAAAATTATGGGATATAAATGAGTTGTGCCATTCTTGCAACTGTTCCACAATGAGATTGCCGTTTGGGATCTGGTTCAAATGGAGATGTGCCATTTTGCGCTTGGGCTAAAACGAGTTGTGCCGTTCTGCACAAAAGCTCACGGACATGTGTCATATTGATATCGGCTTGAAATGAGTGGTAGCTTTTTGCTTTTGGTGCCAAAATGGGTTTAATAAGAACGCACCCAGCAGAATGTGAGATAATAATGCCAATCTACGATGTACCTTTTTTGCAATTATTGTGTATGTTTTGAACTGTTGTAACAGAAATGTAAGAGCTTAGTGGTCAAGAATTAAATGATATTATGGCCTTTTATATGTAAATGTACCTTCCAACTCAAGTTTATTGGTAAAACTATTCTTTCTTTTATTGAAAACAACGTATAATTTGACTCTAGAGCTAAATAAAAATACCAAATTCTTCTAATGTTGTTACATACTTTTTTATTCCGCCAAAAGAGTATAACGTGTTATTAGGACAAACCCTTATTTGTATTGCCTACATTAGTAGGCTAAATACCTGTTGACATTACTCTTTTGATATTTTTAAGAAAGTAAAATCACAGTTTAATGTAATGTTCTGTAAACAAAGACAACGTTGAAAACAATTTTGAATGAAGGGAACATAAAAGAGAAAACAGAAAATGTTGATATTTATTTTAAGTAGAAAAACTCGATTTGAATTTATGAGGAAAACATGTCATTTAGTTCTTTTCAAAATAGTTTTGTTAAATAATAGTATTTATCAAAAACAAACTCTCTGAAGTGAAATGAAAAATTAACGTACAAATAACTGCACCAATAGTTATCTTATGTGATTGTGATTAAGATTTCAATACTCACTGAAAACGAAGTGTAAAAATGAGTTCTAGATTACACAGATTGTTGATCACAAAAAGGGCAGTTCTACTAACATTTTTTAAAGTGAACACAAAAGGAAGTGAAAGTAAAAAAATCGATTTTGATAATTATGCAAACTCTTCTGTCTTGGAAGTAATCTGACATCACGACCAAGTGACTTGTGCCAAAATGCAATTGACAGGCGCTGAGATGTGCCATTTTGCCAAGCTGACCTATTTGGCGCATCTCTGAGTTGTGTCAAAATGGTTTGAGAATCAAAATAGCATAACTCAGGAACTGAGATATGCTATTATTGGTTTTGTTGTTTTTTTTTTTTCCTGTATTATGCAAAAACGAGTCGGCGCAATTGTATTTTTGTGTGTGTGTGTGTTTCCATAAGCTAGATACCGATACAATGAACAGAATGGTATGCTAGTATCAAAATGGCTTATCTCTGAGATATGCCATTTTGCTAGCGCAATGACATAATGCTGTCTAACTCTGTCTTTCACATTTTATCTTCCTGTGCCCTTTCC
>BLXT01003580.1:120408-130755 GCA_019648995.1 Plakobranchus ocellatus
ACTACTACTACTACTACTACTACTACTACTACTACTACTACTACCACTACTACTAGTGCTACTACTACCATACTAGTACGACTACTACTACTACTACTACTACTACTACTACTACTACTGCTGCTGCTGCTGCTGCTGCTGCTGCTGCTGCTGTTGCTGCTATTACTTCTATTGCTACTCCATGTGCTAGCATTACCACTACAAATACTACAGCATTAACTGTTAGTACCAATGGGCCTGCTGCTATAATAGCTTCTTTTGTTAGTGCAAAATTAGCTTCGAATGTTGATTAGTTTCTGGGGTCTCATTTTAGAAATACCGTCATAAATTTTTCATCAAAAAAGACAATAAAACTGAATGGCAGATTTGTTATTAAAAAAAAAACAAACAAAAAACAAAAGGAACCATGTTTTTACCATGAGAAGTACCTGTAAACAAAACCATTATGGAAGACAGTGGACTTGGAAGAGCCTCGGTGATAAAAGTAGCAAAACATTGGATTATATTCTCATTTAATAACGATTCCGTAACGCCATAAAAAATATCAAAATCACTGCTAGAAGCCAACTGTGATTCAGATTATATTCCAGTCACGTATAAATTTATAATAAAACCTAAGTAATTAAAAAAGGCGGATAATAATCCTAAATTTAGATACTAAGAAAAAAGGCGGATAATAATCCTAAATTTAGATACTAATAAAAAAGCCACCCAGCTATGTCTGCAGAGCAGAAAAGCAGCTAAGACACGCAGGAAGTTAGAATTAAAAGAGTCTGAGGGAGTAACATACTCGGCAGGGCAGTTTTAGCCAGCTTAGTCGTGTTGCAATTAACGTAAAACTTTGACGCCTGTTTTCTCAAAATTTGGATTTTGGCACAATCTGAACACTTCATAATGCTAAAACTTTTGATTTTATCATCTCACCAACCTCAAATTTAGCATGCATTACCTCTGATAGTTGCACTTTGATGTTACAACGCATTTTTTCCAATTTTGTCCATGGTTTTTTTCCTCAATTTTTATGTTTGATATTTTTGTATTTTTTATGCGAAAACTCATGACTACAACTTTGCGTAAGGCAAAATATTTTTTTTCTTTTATTTATACCTATTTTTGCGTTGTAACTTTATTAAGCATGCTATAAACTATGTCTCTACTAAGGTTCATGAAGTTACAATAATTTTTTAGGGAGGAGTAGTGTTTTTAAAAATGTAAACAAAAAACCAATATGGCGGCCGTTATCGTAGTAACCGTTTTATTATGTCACAGTTTAAAACCATTTTCTTTCATAAACACTTGTTAGGAACATATCATAGCAAAATGGGGTGTATAGGGGCACATTTAGCAAAATTGGCTTGATCTGGCACCCCTCCCCTTAAAATGGCATCACTAAAATCTGATGAAAAGCAAAAATTGCTTTAGCTGTGCATAATAAATATGGTCAGAAATGAAAGGTCATTTAATGAAATCATAGAACACAAAAGAGAATAAGAAATGGAAAAACGAAGATAACCTAAGAATAGATCTGGCAACAAAACTCCTTAATGCAGTATACGACAGTGGTACAAATCCAGGAGATCTTTGGAAACCGGTTTTTATAGTACTGCCTAAAACACCAGGAGAAACAGAATGAGAGCTTCATCGAACATTCACTTTTAATGAAACACTTCAGAAAAAATCTTATCACGTGTTTTGACGCATAGAATGAAAAAGAGTCTAAGGTCAGAAATATTCTTACAGCAGTTTGGCATTATGCCTGAAAAGAAACTAGAAACGCAATATTCACTTTGCCAATCTTTATGGAAAGGTGTATAAATACGCAATACGGACTTCTAATTTCCTCATCTTAATGCTTTTTACCTATTATCAGGCAAAGGCTATTCTAAGAAAGAAAGTTGAGGTAAAAATTTTACTCCAGCTTAAATGATTAATACTAGCGTAAGGCCATTCAAAACATTAAATTCCTTTTGAAGCATAAATTGCTGGCATGCCTTCTAAAAATATTCTCTTTTTTCAGGTAAAAAAGAATGGTTCTGAAGAAATCAAATTCGGCGCTGAACACTGGTGCAACCCAGCACGTTCATCGAGGTGGCTTCATAAACTTCGTCAGTCGGGCACGCTTGCCAAAGGGAACTGCCGGAGGTTTAGAGGTCAGTGTCGATTTGGCCTCAGTGACCGCTTCTGGCGAGGTAGCCATTTGTCTCCAACAGATCTATGGCTATTTAGGATGGCAGGGGCCCGAATTTTTTCCCTTCTTTAACACAGAAAAAACTGCACCTAGGCCGAGATTGTCTACTTCTCTTTGGCCTAGTTCAAGATGGAGTCAGAAAAGTTTTTATTCCTTTAATAAAGGGTGTAATTGGCAGTTGAGTGAAGCATTAGATGACATGATGAAGGATGAAAGATTCCTGAGAAAAATATCCTCAAAAATCGAAATAACACTCACCAACATTTCCGAGCACCTTTCCATCACTTCAGCGGTTGGGCAATCAAATGTCGAAACTGTGACAGTATCTCAGGTACTTAAAGGCTTTGAAAAGGTAAAGAGGAAGGAGGAAAACGTGGAACTAGGATTTTCAACTTTAAAAGGCAAGAAAAGGAAAAACCAGCATTGGCGAGGAGTTCAACGGCGTCATTGCGTCAAACAAAAACAAGGATTTCTGAACAGCGATGCAGACCAAGGGGGACATAAGCCCCAGAAACAAAAAACAGTTGTGAATTTCACATTTTATTGGCCAAATCGAATAGATGCTAGAGCAAGTTATTTATCTCAACATAACTATCAACATACATCAAAACAATCAAGACGACGAGATGTCTATTTAGATTGTAATCGGTGTCCACATAAGAGAAATCACTATGCTATACAAAAAGAAGCAATGGATTCAATTCACGACACGCTGGAAATCCTTTCTTACAATGACAAGAAAATCGTGGAAAATAACAAGCAGGACGATTTTCTGAAACCACCTAAAATCTTAAGGCTAAGAGATTTTTTACCCTTCAAGGTAAAATCTAAAAGAAAACGAAAAAGACAGATTTTTACAACGCAAAAAGATCCACCAAATACGAATGATCATGGATACTGCGATAAAGTTCGGCATCCTAAAGGGACTTACAAATTTATATCACATCCACTCAGTTTCAGTTCACAAAAAACAGACGTCAAGATAAAGGAAAATAATTTATTTAAAACATTCCAAGAAATAGAGCATCCAAGTTTAATATCAGAGAACTTTAGCACCCAAAATAAAGAGCAAAGCAATTGGGGCAAATTTTCAGCAGGCGGTATTCAGATTGATCAAGTAGAACACGCACTTCCAAAAGAAGTTACCATCTTTAATGAAGCATTTGTTCCTATCAAGTCCTTTGCGGCAAATGATAGGGGTTGTGATTTCAACGAATCTCTGACCATATCAGAAACTGTTGGAAGTTCTAAAGTGAGCATTGGCAACAGTTTGCCCTGCTGTTTCTGCATCTCAACTACGACGTGTGAAAACGACGCATATATCGTTGGGCAAAGGGTCAGCAAGAGCTGTTGTGACTGGCGCCTTTCTTTTCAAGGAAAAACCTCAAAACACGTGAAAAGAACTTTTAGGCAAAGATTGTTAGAAGCCTGGCAATGTGGGAAAAAGTATTCACTATCTCAAATTATTGTAGCTGCAGAAGTAGCGCTGAGGAAACATTCGCCTTCTCAAGATTCGGTCGATAAAACTGTCACCTTAAAGTTATCAGACTGTGCGGATGCGAATCTTTTTACCTGGCAAGATCTAACAGGCCTTTACAAGGATGATGTCAGTTTCCATACGGCTGAAGAGGCTGCGAAGATAATACATGAGAACTTTCACTCCGACGATATCCCTCATTCTCAGGTGAAACCGACATTAGACGGCATTAGCGCAGATGAAGCCAATACTGAGTGTGGAGTTTGTTTCGCTGAATGTCATATTTTCGGAGCCATGCGTGAGGAGTCAGCCATGATGCTGTTGCCATGCAAACACACGTATTGCATCAACTGTTGGCAAGCGTATGCATATCATCGCATCCGCAGGACGGCGCCAAACATTGAATGTATGACAAATGATTGTAAAATCTTGCTGGATGAAACGACATTAAAAACACTTCTACCCCATGCAATTATCAGCTCTTGGAGGTCACGCCTGAGAGATAGACATCTCGCAATTGACAAGTACAGTAACTGGTGCCCCACTGGTCTGTGTGCTCAGGTGGCTGTCTCAACCACAACACCGCTAAAGCGACAGTTTGGCTTCCCAGTTGTCTGCCTCTGTCAGAGGCGCTGGTGCAGCAACTGCCAAGGCGTGCCGCACTGGCCCTCATCATGTGACCAGTTTTCCGCGTACAAGGAACTCATTTCAAGGACTGGGAACGATTTCGTTAATGCTGAAACGCATGTAAACTTTGAAATAGATGTAAAGAAGTGTCCAAAGTGCAGCTATCCGATTAAAAAGGATAGGGGTTGCCCACACATGGTGTGCATCCTTTGTCGGTTCAGTTTTTGCTGGAACTGTTTGCTAGGCACAGACATCCATAATATCTCGCACTGCAAAGTCTCACCAAAGAGGTACCTAGAGATCCACACCTTGCACAACAAGCTCGACAGCGAATTTCCTTTGAAATATTTCAGGGAAAGTGCTAGAATGAAGGAACAAATTGAATTGATGTCCAAATTTAAACATAAACTGGTCAAATTTCGGAGTAATTTGACCAGAATGAAGCCGAGGATCCCTACAAACATATTGATCAGATGCTCTTACGAAGAAGTTTCCGAATCTTCACTGAACTTAGCCGATAGGGCGTTCCAATTTTTGGAAATATCGTTTCATTGTATAGAAACTTTTTATTTGCTTTTAAGTTTTGCACGGCTGAATGAAAACCACACAGCCTATAGTTCAGTAAATGCCACTGCCAGGAAAATGTCCATACTCTGCTTCATAACGGAAAGATTAAGCACCAATGTTTTGGGAAGATCCATGCCTCATATTTGTGCTGTGAGAGACGAATTGCGTGTTCTTTTGAAGGCAGGACGTAATGTGCTAAAAGAGCTATTTTCCATGGCACCGTCACTTCAAGAGGTGTCCAAAGATGTAGACACATCGTGGGTTGTGAACATTGATCCATCTCTGCACTTACGATACAAATAACTCAGGATGTTTATAAGGTTGTTTCAATAATTTATACTGACTAGTAAAAATATAGTGTTGTATTGTTCCATGGATGGAAAGCCAACATATACTAGTTTATATTGTCTTCTGAATTGGAGTGGCAGAGTCTTTGCAATCCAGTGTCCATTGCTACAGATGATCATAACTTGTTTTGTCACTTATTTCTCTGCCCGGCTACACTCTTTGCCATTTTCATATTTTAACACAAAAGATCACGAACTCTTCTCAACTGATTAAAGAAGTAAAAGGGCTGGGACATTGTGAAAGTAAATCCTTTACCCAATATTTGTTTGATGTTTTTTTTTTCAAAACCAAGGATGCATTTTCGTCATCTTTTAATTATTTTCATCAATAAATTCGTTTAGATCTTGATTCTAAAAAATCGTAAACAAAATTGGACTTGCACCCATTCGATTTCTGCAATTTTCCTGATATCGATATCTTGACTTAGATATTGAACAATGTTATAAACATCAGTTTTTGTTCTTTAATCTAAATATGCAAACCTTTATAGCACAGTGAACGTATTCAATCATCATTTTGCTGCTAGCGAGCAAAATGTATCTTTTAAAAAGAAAAAAAAATCATTATCGAGTATGCCATCTTTATGATCGTGATCGAAAGTGGCGACGCCCGACACAAAGTCTAGGGCTAGATCTGTGTGTACATGTTCGGAAAGCTTTCTGATTCCTGCCAAATTTTCTTAAAGTTGACAAAACAGATACTTTCTAGTTATTCCGAACTAAAGGGCAAAAAAATCTACTATTCCCGTTTCTCTTTGCAATGATTTAAGACTAGCATCTAAACTAGATTCTAGTATAAAAGTATCGAATGAACCGCCATTCAGTTCACATTTCAATTGCAGGATTTCAACGCAAAATGACGCATGTTATTTTCCAGAACAGAATTTACATATTGTGTGTGATAAATATTCAGACTCTCTAGAACCCTAATACTAATCGGCGCAAATGATAGGCTGCAAAAAATTCAGCGTCCTCGGAGCGCGGTATCGCTTACGACGAAGAGAGAGAGAGAGAGAGAGAGAGAGAGAGAGAGAGCGAGAGAGAGAGAGAGAGAGAATAATTATGGCTGCGACACAAGAAATCCCAAAGAAGGCATTTTACAGTTTTGGGCTCGACATTAAATGTGATCGTTATCAATAATTGGGTTGAAAAAGCGCTTCAACCGAAGTGGCTAGCCGTACTTAAGAGGGACAGCACATGAGTCCACATGGATTTCGATCTTTTGATTTCTCTCTTATATTGTATATTTTTATCCTGAGTTCTTTTTAGTGTGTTGATAGTTCAGAAAAAACTTTGTCCGGTGTTCTGTTCGGCTTGGTTCGACTGATCTTGAATGTCTTGTTTTACAATTTGCCATGTCTTCCTTGGCGTGTTCTGGTCTGGTTTGATTTTGACCAAATGTATGTCAAGTTGCTGTTGATACTTGACACTGCAATCATGGTTGTTGATGATGTTTGTGACGTTAACTTTGTCGGAGTTGTCAGGGGGCTTGTTATTGCGTTATACCTTACACCATTTAAGTTCAAAGGTTTTTGATGACAAGTTTGTGATCTGATGTGACAATGGTCCCGTCATAGGATTTTGAGTTTCTTGAAAGGTGTTGTATCGTCCCCTTGACAAGTAATAATTTATTATACAGTCGATTTGGTTTATATGTGTATTGTGCTTCCCGATTGAGGGTCGCGTCTTTGTCCGACCCAAGTCCTGATGTGCCATGAACGGTGAGGAAATTTTTAAAAAGGTTTTGCTTTCACACAACTCTAGGAGCGTTTAACCATTATCGTTTATCTCTCTACACGTGCTTAATATTGACAAATTTCGAGGCTAATTGTACTTATTAACCGAAACCTTGCTTCGCATAGTACGGCTTAGAATTGAGACAGACTGGACTCACATTTCACACTGCTTTCTCCCCTCCTCTCAACGATCCTTCATGGTTAGCACACAATTTCTTTGAAACTCTTGTCAGCGAATAGAGCGCACTCTCAAAAAACCTATCTGTAGGTTCACAACGAATCCTCATTTCCCTTATACGGTTGGACTGTGACTCAGTTTTACCGCTGCAGTAAATTCGCCCTCACCTCAACCCAGAAAGTGGCGAAATGACGACAGGGAGAGGGGGGAGAATGGTGGTCAGTTGACACGTCTGGAGTATGTTATTTGTTATACCTTGTCTTTGCACTTGTGAACATGGACGAGCATTGGTTTCACCAGAGGAAAAGCAGCAATCGCTGTACGATAGAAGTTCGAAAGATAATTCCAATAGATTACCGGAGTTTAATAAAAATGCATTCCTTATGTGAGAGCGGCTTCCTAATATTTGAATTTCGCTTCTCCATAAAAGATGATATCATTTTCACCACCAAATGAAAAGTGTCTGGCTTCATTCGTAAAAAGTTGCAACATTTTTGGGAGTCTCTCAACACTTCTTCAAGGTGTTGGCATTCCCTATATATAAATCTCTTTTGAATTATGCTGTGAACCTAAAACCTTCTGTTAAATGTGCTTTGCTTGAGCCAGAAAAGTATCATTGGTACCAAAACACCGACTGTTGCAGCTATCTTGTATGAATGACCGCCATGAGTGTCGGGAAGAGGCTTTTGAGATTTCACATTACATTGGTTCCATTGTGAAGTGGGGTAAAATTGTGACAGTATGTGTATTGTGATTGTGAGTGCACTCTGTCTCGACTCTAACCTCTCTCTGGGATTGTGAGTGCACCCTGTCTCGACTCTAACCTTTCTCTGGGATTGAGAGTGCACTCTGTCTCGACTCTAACCTTTCTCTGGGATTGTGAGTGCACTCTGTCTCGACTCTAACCTTTCTCTGGGATTGTGAGTGCATTCTGTCTCGACCCTAACCTTTCTCTGGGATTGTGGGTGCACTCTGTGTCGACTCTAACCTTTCTCTGAGATTGTGAGTGCACTCTGTCTCGACTCTAACCTTTCTCTGGGATTGTGAGTGCACTCTGTCTCGACTCTAACCTTTCTCTGGGATTGTGACTGCACTCTGTCTCGACTCTAACCTTTCTCTGGGATTGGGAGTGCACTCTGTCTCGACTCTAACCTTTCTCTTCTAAGATCTACTTTCCAGCACAGGGATAAGAAGGTCAAAGCAAAATTAGGACAAAAACAAGAAGCAAAAACAAACACAAAAGATTCACAAACATTGAATTTCATCTCGGCCCTGCTAACAGTTAGCTGCACAGTCAAACAATTTAAACAAAGAAATGAAATAAATATTTGCAAACTTCTTGTTATATTATACTAGTTGCTTAATACTGCAACGCCGTGATTAAGAAGCAAGAACGAGAAAGAAAGAGAGAGAGAGAGAGAGAGAGAGAGAGAGAGAGAGAGAGAGAGAGAGCAGGTATAGTAGAAATAATCCAAATGTCGACATGAGATGCCGCTTTAAACATTGAAATCAAAGCAAACCTTAGAATCTAGATCTAAATAACATGCGTGCCGTACGGAAAAAATGAGATGCCGAGTTATTCCATTATCTATTGTGTACTTTGAACTTTAGGCAAGAATTCGATTCTCATTAAATTTTGAATATAGATCTTTATTCAGGCCTATCTGGATCTAGATCTAATGACGCCTTGATTCAGATATCAAAGATAGAATATAGACATTCGCTTTCAATGCAGCCGAGAACGAAAGCCATTGATTAGTATATCTCTAGGGCCTCAACGTAAACAATGATGAACCGGAAATTTATACATTTCAAAGTTATCAAAATGGCTAATCCTAAAATTCTGAGTTATATTTTTAGGAAACACTATAAAAACAAAAATTAGGAAATTAGAAGGATTTTGAATTTGGAATTCTAAATAATAAAAGTGCATCCTTCCACCACAGCTAATCTTTCATATAGAATTTGAAGTCCTTCTGTTCTATCAGGAGTTTTATGGACATACAATTCAAAGTACAGAAATATATACATATATATGTATATATACATGTCTTACACAAAATAATGATCAAATATAAATTTACAAAGTTCTCTTAGTTAGACTACGCTTGCAAATAAGTTTTCTTTTTTGTAAGAGTAAAATAACACTCAAGATCGGAAGTAAATGATGACCATAGCTTGAAATTTTAGATCATCATTAAATTTTTTTTCTGAAACTGCAAGCACTGCGTAACAATTAATTAAAACTATCTTGTTCTATAAAGGCATCATACGGAAGGCTAAATAAGTGCATACTGCATATTTACGTTTTAATTTAAAAGTCCGATGCTATAAATAGAATTGTGTTGAGGGTGAGAGGTGTCAGTCGAAATGAGCATCGACATTATTCTCCATGAATCAAATTATTAATCTTTTTTTATATTTTTTGTATCAGGGATTGGTGTAAGCAATAAATTGTATTTCCAATAGCTAGACAGCCGTAAATTTCTATAAACCACCAGATAACAACATGCCCCGCAATACACTCAAATGAGAAAAAGTGACCGAGAAAATCGCATACTCTGGATACAAATGCATCCATACACACACACGCGCACAATTATATATATATATATAATTTTATATATATACATATATATATAAATATATATATATACATATATATATATATATATATATATATATATATATATATATATGTGTGTGTGTGTGTGTGTGTGTGGAATTGCATGTTTGTATGTTTTCGCCATAGATATCTCTAAATGTCCAGGTCTCTACTTATGGAGAATTATGAAGACTGTTAAAAAAATTACTATAGGTTGATTTTTACATACACAAACAGGTAAAAAATGTTTTAGGAGACCTACATTAAATCAGAGAAATTAAAATATATATATAACTAATGATTGTAAGTCCTGCCTAAAGAAAAAAATTTAAAACTTTCAGAAATGTAATTGTTATCGCAGACCTAAGTACTAGTCTAATAAAGAGAAAAAACCTCAATCCTGTTGACGATTGAGAAGGATATAGCTAGCCAGCTAGCCAGCTAGAAATAGAGTTAGAGAGAGAGAGAGAGAGAGAGAGAGAGAGAGAGAGAGACGAGGGGAAAGTGAAGAAGGGGCTCTAAAAGCAAAAAAAATTGCATTGAATGTAACATTGAATAGAACATTTCATACTGAAACCAGGCTCGATTTGGTGAAGGAACTAATGCGGCAGTAGTAGTAGTA
>BLXT01003580.1:147840-160570 GCA_019648995.1 Plakobranchus ocellatus
AAAGAAAAAAAAAAGAAAATTGTGAAAATTTTGGATGAAAGGTTAGCAGTGGTGAAATGGTGCACTGATTATGTCTAGAAGTCCAAATTCTACCTCTTTCTAATTTTTTATTTGTTTTTTGAATGTTTGGATTCTGAAATTGGAGCTGAAGGCGGCCGGACGCTTTTCATCTGTTGCTTTGTCTCTATTATTTTCCACATCTGTCTCGTTAATCCTCCAAGTCCGAGTGGAACTCCTTGAAGGTAAGCTGTTCAGTCATAAACTGTACGTGCTCCTATCTAGTCCGAGCGAGACTCCTAGATTGGGGCACATTGTTTTCGTTATCGTCCCTGTGTTTCTGTTCGTCCTTGTACGACCCGTGGTCGCCTTTCAAGTAAATCTAGTGTAGGATAGGATTTTCCTCAGTAGTTATTAGATTCAGTATAGCCTTAGCAGTAGAGAGGTAGCCGTTCGTTAATCGTTAGATCTAGAGACCGATAGTGAGTTCATATGGTGTCAGAAGCGGTTGATTCTTAGTTTATAGTTATAGGCCTAGTTATCGAACATGAAGCCCACTGCCCAGATTTTTAAAATATTTTTTTAGTATTACTATCGGTGTATATGTAGATCTAGATTAGATTGAAATAGCTATAATAAATTAAGATACCTTTTTATTACAGTAACAATCTAATTGAATTAGATTACATTGCTTGAACGCTAATTACATAATTCTCTACAATTTAAAGTGGAGACTGAGGTAAGTATTAAAATAAAAGTTCTATTGACAACAACAGTATAATATAATTCAAGTGTGTTACGAATGATTGCTGGTGATTTATTTCTATTTTAATTACTTCTCTGCTGCCTCGTACTTATTTTCCTGCTGCTATTTTTCCTTTTATTCTTTGATTGCGCCTTCTAGAAAGTGATTGGACTTGACGTTCATTTGCACTCACTCAACATTGCATTTAACCTTCTTTGATAATTAATTAATACCATGAATAATTGAATATAATAAAAATAATTCATTTGTCTTTGTCAAATGCACTACTAATCTCAATTTACTTGAGTTTTATATAGATATAAACGTTCATTCGTACCGTTAAGTAAAGTATTGCTTTTTGTTTTATTGTTCGCAATCACGGAAGAACTGTCTGATGATGACGCAAAAAGGTTACTTTTTTGCACATTGCAAGAACAGACATTGATGTGTGTGGTCAATATTCTAGATACTAATCCCGATTTAGCATGGACGGACATTTTGGAGTCTCGAAGGTTTGGGGATAAAATTCGGTCTGAAGACGCCTAGTTACGATTGCAAAACGCCGTGCAAGGTCCCTTCGAGACTCTACACAAGTAAGCCGATAGAGTGGAGGACCTGGCAAGAACACGGTAAAAGATCTAACGGACAAAGCTGCTCAGTTAACCACGCTAATGGAGAGACATCTTAACTCCTCACAGTGGACGAAATCTCCTATGCGGTCGCGATCGCCATCGCCGGGCAAGTGTTTCGGATGCGGGAAAGAGAGGCATTTCAAGTCGGAATGTCCTAACAAACAAGTCAGGTACTAGGAACCAGAGAAAAAGGTGGATTCTTTAAACTAGGAAGGGCTGAAAAATTAGCCGCCTCTTGTCCCCCAAGTTTACCATTGACTTCTGGGTCAAATGAGGGTTCACAGGAGGACACCTCGGTCCATGTGCAAAGTTTAGGATCTCAAGCGGCATATTATGTTCCGGTTGCGGTTGAGGGAAAAATAAGCTACTATAGACACAGCGGCAAATGTAACAATAATTTCAAACCAGTTTTTTGAGAAGTTGGGGACCCTACTTAAAAAAGGAAAACCGGTAACTATGTTTACGGCTGGAGAGGATCAAACACTGCATGCATACTTAATAGGCTTTGTAAATATTCAGCTAGGTCCGGTAACCAACCCAGAGATAATATTTGTAGCACCTTTACAGGACGATATGCTCTTGGGAATGGATTTTCACGAAAAACATCAGTCTGTGATAGATTTTAAGGAAAAAGAGCTGAAAATTAAGGGTGAGAAATCACCAATCTTCCCAAGGGAGAAAACCACAACAGGTGAGTGCTTCCAAGTAATCCTACGGGGAAACTATTCTGTGGAACCCAACACCATGGTTCATATTCCATGTAAGGCCAGATTAAATCTGAAAATGAATGAAGTGAAAGAGAGCACAGGCGGTTCAAAGTTATTATCACCCAGGATCTTGGTAGAGGGGAAACCAGCTTTCAACGTGTGTGCAATTCATCTCGGAGACCGTGAAGTACTTCTATAAGAGGGTGCGGTAATAGCAAAGGCAACCCCAGTGAGTGAAATCATGGCTATAAGTAGTGAGGAGGTTACAGAGGATTCTCGCAGCCAGGTTATCAATCATCATTAGCGCTCTCGCGACGGCCCTATGGGATTTCGTTCGAATTCGAACGATAGATCTAAGGGCTTAAAGTAGACGCCTCATCGTGCTCTATTTTTGGTACAAGTGAAATACCTTGCTATTTTTGTAAAGAGGAAACCCCAACAGATACTTTTATTCGAAAATAATGCGGAATTTCTAGCTTTGTTTATCTAAATTTAGAATCATAACAGAAGCTTTTAGGCCGGGACGGGATTCCCTTCTTCCTCCATTTTGACGCTACTAGATCTATCCGTTGCTGTATCGCGCTCCGAATTCACATAAATTCTAGCCTAAATAAGGAGTTTAATTTTTTAGATTTTGATTCTGATGAAAGTTTCAACTTTCTTCTGATGAATATGAAATTCGTTGTGAACCTGAGGACAGCTCAGATGAGGGAAACGAGGATTTGTCTCCTGTTAGAAACGATGGATGAGTAGATGTTAGATTCCTAGATCTACGGTGATGCAAACAAGCGAAAAAGTGAATGTAAAAGTGTATCTAGATCTATTTCTGCTTTTTTGGCTGAATCATAAAATCAGATTTCAGAGAAAAGCCTTTACATTTGTATTTATCACTGTTCTGGACGTAGATCTAACCGTTTTTCACAACCCTACAGACGTGCGCTTCCTGGTAGCCATTGGAAACGATCTTTTGTTTACATTACTTTTACATCTTGTCGCTAACTATGATTGATCAAAAAGATAAGATGTTTCTGTTTTTCCTCTATATATGTGTGTGTACACATTTATATATAGATTTATAGATTTCCTTCTTTGTGACTGTCCAATTTGCTTGTTGCGTAGTTATTTTTTCTATTTTAATAAAAATTCAAAAATATAAGCAATTTTATAAAGCAAGTAGTCTATATGTGATCTCTATTCATTTTCAAACACTATGATATATGATAAGGCTATATTTGATGAAAACTCGACCCTATAAGGACCCTTTAAAAATTCCCTATGACGATTTTCATGAAAAAACTCAAAAACGGGCAGTCACGAAAGAGTTAGGGAACGTCGGGATTACCAAAACATATGAAAGGCATGTTCCAGACGGCTTGCTCTGAGTTGGAAGCCTCATGCACCCGTCTGGAAATTCTCTTGAAACAATATTCGGATGTTTTTGTGAAATCGGATTAAGACTTGGGTAATTTCACGGCGGCATCTCACACAATCGACACGGGGGATGCAACGCCCATTAAACAAAAAATTAAGACGGACTCCTATACATTTCGCGGAGGAGAGGACTCACAGGTGAAGAAAATGGCAGCAGGCGTTAATCAGCGTTCGATGTCGCATTGGGAGGCAGCACCAGTGCTCATTCGTAAATGGGATGGAACGGTTTGGTGGTATGTGGGTTACCGTGCTTTTAAAAAGGTAACCACTTAGTGAAGATTGCATCGACTCGTTAGACGGTAACTGGTGGTTCAGTAAATTGGATGCTAATTCCGCATATCGGTAAATTCCCTTAGATGAGAGCACTGAGAAAAAATCTGCCTTTCTGACGAAAAACGGTCTCTTTGAATTCATCAAGATGCCGTTCGGACTTTGTAACAGCCCAGCGACCTATTCTAGAGCTATAAGTTTGGTTCTTCGAGGCCTCACTTGGAAGACGGTATTATCTTTCCTGGGTGATATATGCGTTTTGGGCAAATCATTCAGGACCATTTTTATGATTTGAAGGAAGTGGTAGATCGGTTCCAACAATACAGGTTAAAGCTAAAATCCAGGAAATGTGAATTGTTAAAAACGGGTACCATTCTTGGGAAGGATGGTCAGCCAAAAAGTCGTGGAAATGAGTCAGGAGTCCGTCGAGATTATACAGAATTGGCCACAGCCTCAAAATGCAAAGAAAGTTCTACGGTTCCTAGGGTTAGTTAACTATCATCGGCAACTCATTCCAAAATTCTCGGAAATTGCCTCAAAGCCGATTTTTTCAAAACCGTAGCTGTTAGAAATAAAAGCTAATTACGTCTTTTAAAGTTTCCAAGCAAAGCGAGAAAAAAAAAAACATACCTCCCACCACCCCCATTGAGATATCGTTTTGCTTTGAGTTTGTTTGACTTCAATCAGTCTGTTTGAGACCTCGATATAGATATACTGAACGTTTTTACAGACAAATTTTTTCTAAATTGTATTTAAAAAATACGTTAGCTATTTCTTCCAACCGATATTTTATGTTTCAAGCTCTGACGTTTTAATCTTATTGTTTTTGTTGAACTGATGAACATCATTGCTCGCATTATGTATAGGTCTATAGATTATTATTACGATTAAAAAAAGAATGAGAGTGTTCTTCTATATGGTCGGTTAATTTTGATGTTCAAATATAAAATTAAAAATGGGTTTTGGTAAATTTTTCAAGATTGCTTAATGATCACGCAAGAAATAATTAAAATTGCAGAAAAAAAACGGTGCATCGAATAGAGGTTTGCATTCTGCATCTTTGAAATAAATCGATTCTTATTTTGACAGTGAACGTTATTGTAAAAGTTAATAAGAATAACTCGTCAAAGAAGAAAGAAACAGGCACAAAGATAAATTTTCACTCTATGTCAGCTGCAATCAAATTATTTTGTCTGAGAAATACTATTCTTCTGTATATGCACATTCAGTCTTGGGCTTTTTTTTTGTTAGAAGAATATTGGTGTTGTGAGCATACCCATTCAGTATCAGCCTGGTGTAGAAATGCTGTCCTGTCAACTCTGCTGCACATAAACACTTTTACACACACACACACACACACACTTTGACTTATTTCATAAAATAACCTAGATGCAAGAAGACTAATTAAATTTAGTCCCATTGGTGTACAAAGTCATCTGGTCTTTCATCTATAAACTTTTTTTGTTTCATGTGAAAACATTTCTATTCAGCGTTTTATACTGCTGTCATATTATGATCTATGAATTCACCTAGCATGTCAGAGTTAGTATTGTTCTTTTGAAACCGATGATTGCAATCATATCTCACATGCAACTCCTTTTGAACGGGCACAGGAGTTGTGCAGGCAGAATTCCAGGAATTATATGACGGACGAATTCCAGGAACTTTATGACGTCAGACCTACAAAAGGATTTCAGATTTGGATTGAAGTTAACTCACATTGAGTTCCATGCTTGATCATACAGTGGAGGATCGCGTCCCACGAATAAAATTTTGCAGCTGCTCGCCTGAAATTTTTCTTTCTTCCTGGATTATCATATCTCAAAGATGGATATATTATCTTCTGAAAGAAATCTCCAAATTCATCAAAAGTGGAAACCATTTCCCCCTGCCAAAAACAATAACTATAGGGGCTTTTTTTATTTACAGTTATCCTCCCTTAGGCTAGAGTCGTTTTAGCGGCCGCCAGACAGACTCTTAAGTAATTTTGGCGGCCGCCAGACAGACACTAGAGTGTTTTTGGCGGCCGCTATAGAAACTCTAGAGTGTTTCTGGTGGCCGCCACTTTGACTCTAGAGACTTTCTGGGGTAAAGTTATTCTGGCGTGCTACACCTGGACAAAATTTGGGAATGAATCAACAACTGCCATTCATAACCCTGAAAGACGAATGAAGTCTAGGCATACCAACCAAAACGGACTATTTCATCCTAGACACAGATGCCTTGGGTGTAGCAGTAGCGGCGGAGTTACTGCAAGTTCAAGAGGGTGAAGAAAAGGTCACCGCATATGCGAGCCTGAACAGCGACGATACTGTACCACCCGTCGGGAGATATAAGCTATAGTCCGGTTTACACGCCAATACCGGATATATCTGTTGCGAAGGAAATTCGGAGTTAGGACGGATCCCGCCAGCTTGGTGTGCTTACTGCGCTTTAAAGAACCGCAAGGGCAGATTGCTCGGTGGCTAGAAGAGTTCAATCAGTTCGACATGGATATTCTTTATCGGCCTGGCAGGCAGCATCAAAATGCAGATGCATTATCACGGATTCCGGAAAGCGGAGGGTGTAGGAAGGTGACAGATCTCATATCATGCAGGGCTGTAAATATTGTCATAGGGAGAATGAGAGATGGGCCGAGTTTTTCGAGGAAGTGGACTATGCTATGCCTTTAGAAGAACTCGGAAAAAAGGGTATAATGTGTCGGCCCCCATAGCCAAGTAGATTCCTGGATTGCGGGGAAAGCAGGAACAGAGATTTCCGTCAGCCAAAATCAGAACCCACATATTGCACCCTTATACTGGTGGCTGGAACGTGGAACCGAAGCCACGCAAGCAGAGTTAGCCTTGACCAGTATGGTTGCGAAGAAACTCTGGTTAAACAATGAAATAATCGTAATTAGGGGTGGTCTTGATTATCGGAGAGATGAATCCCTTGAAAAATTGCTAGTACCGAAAATACACCAACAGGAGGTAATATCCCAGTGCCATGATATTCCTCTAGCTGGACATCAGGGAGTGACTCGGACCAAAGAGAAGGTTAAAGAAAAATTTATTTGGTGTGGGAGGTCCAAAAGTATAGTTAATTTTGTATGCGCTTGCTCAATCTGCAATCTGAAAAAAAATATCTGCGTGGCAGATGAAAAGTCCAATGGTATTACATCATGGGGCTCCATTGGATTTCCTGGATCCTTTGACAATGTCAACGGCGGGTAATAAATATATTCTAGTCATGGGGATCAGTTCACCAAATGGGTGAACATCACAGCTCAAGTGGTGGTAGATAATCTAATATGTCGGTTGGGGTGTCCCCTTGAAAATTTTACAGATCAAGGTAGGAATTTCGAGAGTAGTTTGTTTACTGCGTATCAATAAAGCGAGAACTAAACCATATCGCCCCGCAAGCAATGGGCAAGTTGAAAGGTAAAATCGGACTCTTACTCATGTCATGAGGAGCTTTGTGGCAAAAAATCAGCCTGATTGGGATGTTTTGCTACCTTAAGTCACTGGAGCAATACGGGCCTCGGTTAATCGGAGTACGGGGTATACTCCTAACAAACTAATGTTAAGTCGTGAAATCACTATGCCGGCGCATATAGTTTTCCAACAGAATAGCGGCCGTGTGAGAAACTGTAATGCTACCGATTATGTAAGTCAGCTTGAACACAGCTTACAGGAAGCACATAATACCGCCTGCCCAGTTTTTAAATTTAAGGAAGAGACGACATAAGAGAGATTACGACTTGAGGTTGAAGCTGCTTCAGTATAACCAGGAAGGCTTAGTATATTTACTAGACGCAGGAATAGAGAAGGGTATGTCAAATAAACTCTCGTCATCTTGGAAGGGGCTGGGGATAGTTACGAAATTATACACCGTATTTATATAGGGTTCAGATAGGAAGATCTGTCAGAATTGTCAATCATGATCGGATGAAACTGTGCACCGACTCCCCAGATGCAATCCCAACATGGCTTCAAATTCGATAAAAGGAGCAAATCGGAGGAACGGAATAGATATTGTTTATGCAGGCAGGGCGATGATGAATTGTTGATGATCCAATGCGATAAATGTCTGGAATGTTATCTTGGGCGTTGTGGTGGGCTAGATGGGAAAGGAGCATCTCAACTCAAACTATATTACTGTCCAAAGTGCTCTGAATAAGTCACTCACCAGGTCTTTTGCTCTCTGTTTATCTTCCTCTACATAGGATGGAGCCTGTTGACAACTTTGTCAACGAGGCTATTTCCGGATCTTCCGGCAATACTGCCGTTTCAAGGAGCTTCTGAAGAAGAGAGGAGGGCCTCAGGGCAACCGGCACCGGAGACGCCAGAAAACCGTGAGTCTCGGAGGGCTCGGAGAATTCGGTCCAGGTCCCCTCGGTCCAGGTCTCGACGGCATCGGCGGTCAAGGCGCCCTGAGGGAGATTACGCAAAGAAAAGGAGAGATCGCCCCCTATTGATCCTGCGAGAGGGTGGAGAAAATCGCCTCCCGCGATCACAGTTCGTGGTCCTCGTGGCCAGTCGGTTTGCACGGAAGAGCCTCGTTTTCCGGATTCTAGTGACCCGCCGGTTCGCACATATGTGCCTAAACCTTCTCTCCTCCCCAAAACCATCGCTCCACAGGTTGACGAAGAAAAAGGAGAGACAATCAGGGCACAGAGATGGTAGCTATGCTGAGGTTGCCAAGAATTGAAAAAAAGGTAATGTTGCGGTTGAGGCAGCCAGCGCCCGGAAAACCTCCTGGTACACCAAACGACCGGCAAGTAGTACCAGCCCAATATGTAACTGCCCGAGCAAACCGATTAAAAAGCATGTCCTGGAGCAGCATCTGCCAGCATGCTTCAATTTACGACAGAACGGAGATTAAACTTTACTTGAGGAGCGGATGGAAAGCCTAGATTTTTTTTATTTCGTTACGGCCAGTTAATGAGAAACTTAGATTTCTCAAGGGTGCTCATCTATATGATGACACCAGCAGGGTGGCTAGGGACCTTTGTCGGCTGAATGGTGAGGATGGCCCGAGGAGATTCACGCTTTTTCTGGTTAACTATCCCGCATTACTAATACACTAAAGGATGACCTGTCTTCTGCTGAATGACATTTTAGTTGGAAGTAAGGAGAGGTCCAATCAATGGCGGAGGAGGGATAGAGGGCCATCCCCAGCGGTTGGAACACGATCAAGTCAGCCACGACAGGAAACAAGTAAGAAGAGCACGGATGAGGTGGTTGACAGTAAGAAGGCGGAAAAGGCTAAATCAGAGGAGAGGGCAAAGAAGGAAAATAAGGGAAATGCCACCGCTGAAGAAGAGGGTAGCGGGGAAAGTGTCCATAAGAAAGGTAAGGTCAAACAAGCCGAGGAGGCAAAAGAGGATGAAGTGATAGAGAAGATTGACGGGAAGAGTTAGAAGGAGGATAAAGTGATGGAAGAGGTCCATAGTAAGGAGGAAAAGAGGGCTGACTTAGCGCAGGAGGTGGCGGGTTCGAATGGACGATGCCCAGCTATTAAAGGTGAGAGCCCGATGGAGGTGGAACTTGTGTCGGATCTGAGAGCATAAATTAGGCGGATGAATCAGAGGAATTGTTTTACAGGAGTTATCCCTTTTGGTTTTTATTATTCTTAAGTGTTTTCCATCAATGTTAAGTTGTTTCAATTGCGTTATTATCTCATCGTGGCGTACTCTGTCAAAAGCTTTGGTGTTATCAATGAAACACAGATATACATCTTTTTGTACTTCTAGGGTGCGTTCAATTAAAGTTCGCAGAATATATATTGCATTTGATGTTCCTTTATGTTCTACAAATCCGCACTGTTCTTCTGCTATTTCTGGTTTTATTTTGTTCTTATTCTCAGCATTATGATCTTTAGCAGTATTTTGGTGATGTGACTCATGAGACTGATTGTTCTGTGTAATTCACATTCTGTTGCACCTGGCGTCAAAGATAGGGATTTGTGGAGGGACATGATCGCCAACGCTTACAAGCAAGGCACTTGATGATGATGATCCCTTTTGGATAGCGACGACTCCCAGCCAAGGGACAGCGAGTGGTAGGTGGTAATCCGGGGGGAGGAAACAGTAGGATATGTCGGTTTCGCATTTGCGATTTTGATTTTTTTTTACGTGGTGAGGGAAAAGTAGGGTATGTCGGTTTCACACTTGGGTTTTGGGTTTTTTGGTCGGTTGCTCATGTTTTTTTTTGTTTTTTTTCTGAGTCATTTATTTTGTACAGGTCCTTGGAAACTCGGATGGGAAGAGTGTGGTCGTTTGCAGTGTAAAAATCGGGGAAAACTGGTACCAAGACACTATGAACGGTGCCGCACAATTCCTGACGTCACCATAAAAGAGAAGCGTAGGTTATAACATAACGGTGAAAAACGGTTGGATCTTGAGATCGGAATTGAAGGTGCGCATAGACTTCCCAATGATTGAAAGCTGTTCAAATGAGCAAGTCAAGATAAGCCAACCAACTTAGTTGAACTCTTTTCCAACCTACAAACCCAAAACCTCGATGATACTTACTCAGGCCATGGTGTATTGTGATTGGTTTTAATAATGGTTGTATTTGGGGATCTATAAACCTGTGCGTTCAAATAACGGATATTCTTTTTTCGAACAATAGAACTCAATTCTCATTGAAATGTTATTATACAACTTTCAGTACTTTTACTTCATTTATTATTTTTCTAATAATCGCTTTTTTTTTGGGGGGGGGGGGGTTATTTATTGGTTTTATTTTGATTTTTTTTTTATTTATCGAATTTGAAAAGTGACGCTTTTCCGATCAAGGCTATATTTATATGATAATGCTAGATCTATAAAATTTTTAGATAAGATAGAAAATTAACAGCTAATCTGAATTATGAGAAAATTGTTTCGTTTGCAATGATTCCTCAACAAAATTCTAAAATTTTCTCTCTCTCTCTCTCTCTCTCTCTCTCTCTCTCTCTCTCTCTCTCTCTCTCTCTCGCTCTCTCGACGCACAAATCTATCGCTTATGAAATTTTAACTGAAACGAACTGGCCAAGTCTTATTTCACCTCAGCGAATCTCCCAGTCTATTATTATATAACTGTGACGGAGGACCTCTCGCTTAAAGGTAGTTATAAGTCGCAAATTTGCTTCCTCACATTCTTAGGCAGCTCAAATTCAATCTTCTACATTCTAAACCAATATTCAAGATTTATTCATCATTCGTAAACATATTAACAGTATCCACTTTTTTTTAAAGATAAACTTCAAATATACCGATCATAATACGGGCTTGACCTGCCCTTAAACTTTCGAAATCAACATGAATATCTAGAATCAATTTAGATCTAGGTCAAATGTATAATATATACACATATATATCGAAGAGTGTCATTTCTACTGTGATAAACGGAAATATCTTTGAAGGTGGTGTGTTCATGCAAAGCTCTAACTGCAGTAAACTCAAGGGCATCATCAAAATATGTTTAAAACTGTATGTTCCCTTTAAATCAAATGAAAGTACTAACATCAGTTGACGTAGTAGTAGTAGTAGTAGTAGTAGTAGTAGTAGTAGTAGTAGTAGTAGTAGTAGTAGTAGTAGTAGTAGTAGTAGTCGTAGTAGTAGTAATAGTAGTCGTAGTCATCGTCGTCGTCGTCGTCGTAGTAGTAGTAGTAGTAGTAGTAGTAGTAGTGTAGTAGCGGCGGCGGTGGTATTGGTGGTGGTGGTGGTGATGGTGGTGATGGTGGTGGTATAGTTGTAGTAGTAATAGAAGTTGTTATTGTTGTTGTTGTTGTAATTGTAGTAGCAGCAGCAGAGTATAGCCAATGCAGAAGAAGGAGGAGAAGCAGGATGTGGCATTTTTAGTTCTAGCACCCTTAGTGGAGAAAACTCAAGATTGTTTGCTTGACACTTACTTTTCTTTAGGCAATCCGAGAGTGTCAGCCTACGGCTCAAATCTATGAACAAACCCGTCGATGAGGTCTATTTTTTGGTTGAAATTGGGAATAGGTTTAATTCTGGGCTCCTTAGGGGAATACAAACGCCCTTCCAATGTGTTCGTATAATACTTTCCAATTCCTGCCAATTCCAAATTGTAAACTTCATTTTTCTTTTGCATTCTTTCTTCCGCTTCTCTAGCAGTTTTCTTCTCTTCTACTTCAAGTCTGAATTTTTTCAATTTCTTTGTCAGCTTTCTTTACTTCTGCCTCCGCTTCCAGTCTAAGTTTCTCAATTTCCCTTGATGCTCTCCGCTCTTCTCATTCGATCTCTTCTTTCTTTTTTCTCGGGGCCTTCTCTATTTGTTATTTCACCTTATTTTCAATCCAATTCCAGGCTGCTCTTTTATCCTCTGAGAAAAAAAGTCATAGACTCTGTGTTAAGGCAGGCTTGTGCTCAAAAACTTACAATTATACAAATAAAGAAATGAACGACTCAAAACTGGCAGTTCAAACGTTTATATAAAATAGATAAGCAAATATCAAATGAAAGTAATAACCTAAAATACTCAATACAAATAGACGGATAACACAAAGAGTTAACAGTGAAAGGAAAGACAGAAGAAACAGACGACTGCAATAGAGGTTATGACTACCTGAATTTCCCACTAATCACTTAAAATTACTTTACTCTTTTATGCTAATATGGCCAACACTAGAGTTCGAGCTCACTATAAAACTATGAAAATACTTATATGTTCGAGTCCAACGACGACGATTCCTCTGTCCGGTCCAGTCTAACAAGATCCAACGGCGCGGAGTTGAAAGCTCTCAGAGTTTAGGGAGTAGGCAGTGTAGTCGGGAAGCGAGGCTCCCTAGCCCAGAACAGGGCTGGTGAAGTGATGGCAGCGTGCCGAACACATGGTGGTCAACGCGACCAGAGTAAGCTCAGTTGTTCACCTGGAACGACGCCAGGGGACACAGCACCAACGCCGGGCAGCCGTAGGGGACGTAGAAATGACCAACGTCCGGCAACTCAGATCTATAGC
>BLXT01003580.1:173428-187530 GCA_019648995.1 Plakobranchus ocellatus
ACTTTTAATAGCTTTCTTTTATGTGTTCTTGTTTTTTTAATTTTTTTTTGTGACATATCAAATCTTAATAGAAGAAGTAAATTAATTTTTTTGTCCGAGGGGCATGGTACAATATTGTAAGAATGTGGCATTAATTGAAACATGTCTTTACTTAATAAAAATTCGTTCATGCCCATAATAATTTTGAAATGTTTGCAATTCATAATTTCCAATGTTGCCTAACTCTTGAAATGTTCATTTTATGACAATAAAATAAAGAAGTTAACTTGAACAAATTGTCTCACAACACACTACCTGTATAGTATGAGAATGGTATTTAAATTCAAACGTGACTTAATCAAAATCGTTTGCGCCTTTTATATAGCGTTTGAAATTTACTTTTTCAATACATTCTCATTTACTGGCTTTGTAATGTTGATTTTATGTTAATAAAATAAAAGAAGTAAACTAAAAATATCGCCAGATAACATGGCAATATATGAAACTAGTATTTTGAAGTGTGACTTAATCAAAGTCATTCATGCCCATAATATTTTTTTGAAATTTTGAAAATTTACTTTTTTAAATGTTGTCTAGCTCTTGAGATATTGATTAAATGATAATAAAGTGAATGAAGTAAACTAAACATATTGTCATACAACATTGTATAATTAATATGAGAATGGTATTTATTAAAGCCTGATTTTTATCAAATTCAGCTTTGCCTATGATATTTTTTTTTATTTAAATGTTGAAAATCTACTAAAATTTACCGCCTTGCTCTTGAAATGTTGATTTTATGAAAATAAGATCCTTTTGTTGGAGGTTTAAGATGAAACTGCAGTTCAACATTGTTATGTTATTTCAACAATGAGATAAATTTTCATTTCTCATATACATGTATATCCAAATGAATTTTTGAGTTTCATTTCAGTTATGATTCGCGTAATTCTGACATATCTGAGCTTAAGTGGTGTTTGCATTTTAAGAAGAGATCCAAATATTACGCATGATTATGATTGATAGATGAGCTTTTTTCCTGTATTTATTTCAAATATCAAAAGGCTAATAAATTTTGTATCACATGAAACCAGGCCTAAATGATTGAGAGGTTTTTGGGTAAAATGTATCCAAGTATTCCAAGACAACTTTTGTCTTAAGATCTTACCCGGAATGGAAACCAAATAATAATAATAATACTGTTAACACACGCGTAATAGTTTAAAAAAATGAAAATACTTGGTATTGGTTAAAAAAACACTTTTATTTTAATAATGCTACTAAAAATGCAACAAAAGAAATTATTATTATTATTATTATTATTATTATTATTATTATTATTATTATTATTATTATTATTATTATTATTATATGTATATATCTTCACTGATCAAGAAAGATTAATAATCATTCTCTTACTTTTATATTTTTAAAAAAATGTTTGTCTTTTTTTAAGTGTGATGAGTGGCAAAACAAATGAATGATGTTTGTATAAACCTATGTTTTCATCATTAAATATCCTTAAAGGTCTATGCCATGGATATTAATGCAGAATGATGAAATACCTCTGATACCTTAATTTTTACAGAAACAATCCAATACAAAACGATTTTAGAAACAAAGATCAATGAAATGTGAATTTATTGTCTAGTAATAAATTATTCCAATTCCCACCTCAGATTGTTTTTTAAATTCAATTACAAAACTTTTTTTTAGGATTTGTTGCATGTCGGGGACATAAGTCATAGACATATTAAAGAGCAGAAGACTGTTTGATAAAGAGATGTATTGATAGATAGATAGGTAGAAGGATAGATAATAGATAGATAGATGCAGAGAAGGCGGGAAGGGTGAAGGAAAGGGAAAGAGAGAGGAAGAGAAAATAGCAAGAGAGAGCAGTCGAGCAGTTTTGAAAATGGGACCCTGCTAGCAATTTAATGACGTGTCTACTATTTTTAGACACGTGTATGAGCGATTATCTCGCGTCAGGATGTGTCAGATAACCATTATGTCCCTGACCTTCGCCGACTCAAAAATTCATCGTAGAATGAATTAATTTTCAAAATGAACAGGCCCTACCAACGAACCTCAATAACGAAGTTCGAACGCATTTTTTTCTTTTACAAATGTACACCTGCATTAAAAAAAAATCAGTTTATCAACTTCAACATCAGTTTACTTTCTCATATAAGATCACGGTGTCCCAAGGCTCTCATGACCCAATCTAATGTACGCCTATATTTTGTGATGTGCTGGTAAGGTAATTAAGTGTGTTGCGCACGGTTCGATACTGGATGAGGCGCGTCTGAGTGCCCGTGTCTGTTTCAACACTCCAGCCAAGTTGCATCTTTTGCAGCTGCTTGTGAGTATTTGCTTTCAAACCAGCTGATATATATATATATATCAGTATGATCGAGCTTTATTTGTATTGTGCATGTAATCAATTATACAGATTGTTGATCGATATAACTCATTCAACTAAACTAAACTAAGCTAAGGCTACCAGACCCACATCTCTCTCTTGGTTTCTTAGCAATAAGGAAAAGTCAGAGCGACCTGCCACGATGTAATATTATTATGCTTGCTAACTTAGATGAACACGTAATAATACTCTTCTGTCTCTGCGCATGTGTATCCAGAACTCGGGCCTTTTTCATTACTATTATATAAATCTTGATGTGCAAGTTTTAGATTTAGTCCACATGAACAAACTACATCACAACGATATAACTGGATGTTCATGCAAATATAGGTGGGTTAGCCTAGTTAGAGATAGGAATTATAAATTATGACTCCAAGACATATGAAACAATACCTTGCTAATGATTTATTTCAAAATTAAATACATTTATTTAAGCTTACTTTTCATTATTTAGCTTCACCTCAGTTTTTCAAATAATTTCAACCCTTCTTCAACATATTATTAAGACAATCGTGTAACTGCATATTTCTGTTCCTTGTAAAGATCGTTAACTTAAGTGTTGTATTGATCGAACACCTCGCAGGCTTGTTTGTAATTGTAGCCAATACGAATGCAACAAGCATAGGCTGGCGTAGACTGTATAGAATTATTTCAATAAATATGAAAAGGTAATAGTGAGACAATGAAAAATGGAAAAGCAACAGGCCCAGATAACATACCAGTAGAAATAAATATGACAATAGATCTAACAACAAAACTTCTTAATGCAATATACGATAGTGGTACGATTCCAGAAGATCTCTTTAAAAATATGTTTTTATAATTAGTATTGCCTAAAATATCAGGAGCAACAGAATGTGAACTTCATCGAACAATCTGTTAATGAGCCATTCTTAAAAAATCCTGTTACGTGCTTTAAAGCTTAGAATGCGCTATTAAGAGTCTAAGATCAGAAATATATCCAACTAGAAACGCAATATTCACTTTGTCAGTGCTTATAAAAGGTGCATAGAAATGCAAAAAAAGATATTTTCCTCTATATCATTGATCACTCTTAGGCCTTACAACTAACTATTGCTGACATAGTTGGTTCGCATAGACTTCCTAATGATTTAAAACCGGTCAAATTAATAAGTCAAGATGAACTTACCAACTTCCAAACTCCCTAGCAAACCTGCAAACCTAAAAGCTCGATGATACGGGTGTACTCAGGCCAGGGTGGACTGCGATTGTTTCTAATGACGATGGTATATGGAGACCTATAAACCTGTGTGATCATGCAACAGAATGATGCTTAACACGTGTGCCTTTTCTTTTTTCAATCATTGGATTCAATTTTCACTTTAAATATTATAACCTGACCAGTGCAGAGCGTTGCACAGACTTTTTTGTAAGTTAAATAGTTGAAAAGTGACGCTTGCCTGGTCAAGGATGTTTAAATGATATTGCTAGATCTGTATAAACTGTAGATTAGATAGAGAATAGAAAATTAAAAGCGATATCATTTTAAGCAAATTCTCTCTCTCTCTCTCTCTCTCTCTCTCTCTCTCTCTCTCTCTCTCTCTCTCTCTCTCGACCCAACAATCGATCGCTCACGAAACTGAAACTGGCCAAGTCTAATTTTACTCCAGCAAATTTCCCTCTCTATTTTTATATCACTGTGTTAGAGGACCTCTAGCTCAGAGCAGTCGTAAGTCATAAGATTGCTTTCTCACGTCCTCAGACAGCTCCATCTCAACCTTCTAGATTCTTAACCAAGATTCAATGCTTAGGCTACTCATCATTCGTAAATAATATTAACAGCATCTTCTTTGTTTGTAAAGGTAAACTTTTTAGCCTTTAAAATATACGGATCATAATACTGCCTAGATCTAGACCTGCCTCATAACTTTAAAAATTAACTTGGATATCTAGAATCAATTTAGATCCAGATGAGGACTAAAAATATATGTGAAGCCGATAAAATATTGTGTGTGTGTGTGTATATATATATATATATGTATATATATATATATATACATATATACATATATATATATATATATATATATATATATATATCGATGCCGCCGTGATAAGATCGGATAACCACCATGATCAAATTTTTTTGAGAAGTAAAAAAAACTTGTTTATTTTATGCCACGTGACGATTGTGATCATTCTTGCCTTTGATATTTTTCTTTAGTAATCAATATACCTTTTTAATAGAAAAAAAAATGATGATAATTATACATGCTGTTTGAAAATTGTACAGAATTTTAAGATTCATAAAAACTCCTGTCCGATTTTCATGCCGTGATAAAATCCGTTAAGCGACGCAGCTGTCGCTTATCCGATATATCACGGCCAAACTGGCACTTATCTGGATTATCATGACATTGTAATGTATAGATTGCCCTTGGTTGAATGGTTTATCATAATAAAGTAATTTATTTATATAACTGTCATTCATTTCTAAAGAAATTACTACCTGTTACAGAAATTTTACAATAAGTTTGGATCTCTCCTTCTAGCTAGGTGCTTTTTAAATTAGAGTGTGCGAACGAATTTCAAAGTGCCTGTTGCCCGCTGCACATCATGGGGAGGTTGGAGTAAGATTTTGTGCGGGACAAGTGTTTCACATACACTTTTTGCAACCTTATGTTTTGAATGATAGAAACTGAGACCTTAAAAAATATATTTGTTGTATATAAGCTGGTGATAAAGTAGATAGTAATAGTTTCCAATGACGGACTTGAGCTCCTGCAGATGCTGGTATGTATTTGGTTTCGAGAATTCTCAAACCCTCTTTGTATATCTGCTTCAGTTCTTCAGTTTTGCTGCTTTCAAAGTCTCTACACGTATGTTTTAGAACTCATCGTTAAACCTTGGCTTGCACTGGATGAGTTTCATCCCACCGCTTGAGTGAAATTAAAGCAGTGAACATAATGATTAGTGATAGTGGGATTTTTTCACCAGCTAGGGCTAGGTTTATTCCCCGTTGATTTCATAACATCCATATAATCGTATAGAAAGTTGATGGTCCTCCCTTTAAGCGCTCTCTTAATTAGACGGTGGCTGTCATCCACTTCTATGTGAGCATGCCCACGATGGGTCGTCGTATCTGTGGAGGTATCGAAAGGTTGGAGAGTAATTGATAAGAAAAATGACTGTTTTGATACGTGCAACTATCACTAAAAATGCCAAACCCTTCAAAATTGTCCATGCTCTCCAGATAGTGCCTAGTGCAAGGTGCAAGTTCTTTTGCAGTGCGTCCTTCCTTTGTTTCGTTCTAAACATAACAGGAAATTTCAATTGAAGCCAGGGTTTAAAACATATGGCGCTTGTTTTTGTACAAGGCAATGAAAGTACACTTATTCATAAGAAAGCAGATTTGTTGCTGTTGTTGTCTCGGAAACTGGCTCTTTGGCTTTTTTTATCCGTTTCTTTTTCTGCTTTAGCCTCTTCCTGCCAAATTTTCAGCTTGGCATTTTACGCACTTTGTCAAGAAAACGTTGAAGAAATTCATGGGAGTCTTCCCCTCATTTTTATGATCAAACATAGACATAATGACTGCTACACTGGCACGGATCCCCGATAAACTTCGGTGGTGAGACACTGCCAGTTCAGATTACATATTCCTGACACAACTCGCGACGATGTTTCATGGAATTCTGCTTCCAACAGTCTGATCCTCTTTATTTTTTTTTTTTTTTTTTGAGAAGCGATACAAGCTCTCTTCTTCAGGCTCTCTTGTTAAGGCAGCTGAGGGCGCTTGAAACCATTGCTGTCCTGAAATCTCTAGCTCTCCCTTATTGCTGCCACAACTGGTATTGGTCTCTGGCTTGGTGATGATGCCAGGGTCTGTGTGGTTTATGCTGGTGGTGATGACATTACCAGAGTCTCTAAGTTTACTACTACTGATGACAACTGGCGTGGTGACGCTTTCGAAGCTTGTGTTGTAGCTGCTGATTTAAACGCCTACATGAATGACATTGTCGAACTTGTTGCTGTTGCTGTAGCTGCAAATTCATTGGTAGATGGCGTCATTTATATTTCAAGAATTTATTTAGTTTTACCAGAAGGAGAGTTAGACGCTTTTGATGATAACCTCAATATTGGTGGCGTTGTCAAAGCTTCTAGATCAATGCTGTTTTTTTTCCCGGTGTCATCTGAAAAGCAAAACAGTTTCAAATGCATCGGCGATGCCACCTCTACGTATGAGGTATCAGGCTTCTCCGGTAGTAAGTCACTTCAACGGAAGTTGAAATATCTTCAATGCTCTGCTGTGTGTAGTCATCTTGTGCATCGGCGTTATTGGTTATGGATTCAAAGAGAAAATAATTGTGCATATCACAGTTTGGCAAAACTGCTATTGAATGATAACATTTCACGATATAGAGTGTGGTAGCGAGACACTGCCAAGATAGAAGAAAACACAGATAGTGACACATTTGAGCAATTGAACTGTCATTTCACTTCCTTGATTTCTTTTGAGATAAAAGATTTCACAGATTTGAGATTATTATTGGCAAAACAACTAACAAAGGCAGCTTTTGCTTTTACTGTATAAGCCCATGTGATCAAATCCACCTTCCCGTATTAATATGTATCTTCATAAGAAGCAATGAGAGACGACCAAATAGACAAACCATGTATGATTTTCTTAGACATGACTAAGACTTTTTCATCTACGCTATTTCAATCAACATTTTAATCATCATTTTAATCTTAGGATAATTTAAAAACCGAAGGTTGCAAAACAAAAATTAGTATGAGCTTTTTCTTTACACAACCGGCGGTAACATAATAGGCAGTAGCCAAACAGAAAATCATTGAATTAAAACCTCATAGACTCGTGTACCCAGGATCATCTGCATATTCACTGGATAATGTTTGAATTTAGGAAACGTATCATTCGCAACAATAGGCAGCGATTTCCCTGATGCATCCACACTCGTCTTCGTCTGCCTTCTGCTTGCAAAGATAATCGAGACGACAACCAGATATGAGATAATCACAAGAAAAAAAAAAAAAACTAAATAAGGGCCGAAAAGTATTTTGTAGGTTTTTTTTTCTTTTTGTTTTTGACCAATGATTATCGTACTCTTTATCGCTTAGAGACTACGTTTAATTAAATAATATCTCAGCGCATCTCCTTCGTCTTCTATTCGTTTGGTTTCTTTTCTAACTCTTCTTAATTCTTTTTCCTTTCATTCTTTCCGCTGTTCTTAAAGCTCTGAAATGATGTTGAATGGCAGTAACATAAATACTCAAAGCACAGAAGAGTAGTGAGCACAATAAAAGGAAAAAAAGGCAAACAGCCTGGGTTTACACTTTTTGATTTGCATGTGTGTTATGCCTGAGTAAATATTACCGACAGCTTTGCCATCTTGCGTCTAGAGCCGAGACTACTTCTCTGTTCATTGACAACAAAAGCCGGCAGTCCTTTTGATTGTCTTAAATTCAGCTATCCACTTCAAAAACAGTGAGACTCGCCATGATAAAGTCAGATAAATGGCAATCATGGAGCTTATTCGATCTTATCACGGCGGAATGGAATATCCGATTTTCATCAAGTTGAAAAAATATATCTTTAAATTTGAATTTTACGTTCAACTTTCAGTGTATCTTAGAAGCATGATGTTTAGAAGCCATTTATTTAAAAAACAAAAAAAAAACCCTGAAAATTTTGCCGCTTATCCGGTCTTATCACGATATACAGACGTATATACAAATATACGTATATATATATATATATATATATATATATATATATATATATATATATATATGTAGCACACTTCATGAATGCATTCAAATGAGAAAACATCCATGATGCATGCTATTCCCAGTGTTTTCTATTTCACACAGGTTTAAATGGATGAGGGGAAGTATCGGTTAATACAACGAAAGTCAGTTATAAAGAAATTCATTTCCCATTGTAAATACGCCACTTTCTTTACTGCTTAGCCATCTATGAATGCACAAAACAGTTTGGACAGCTCATGTTCATAAAAAATAATCTAAGTCGGACGTATTAATAAGATATTTTCATTTGGAAAACAAATGACTTTAAAATGACCATAAACTGTTTACATCAAAAGCTGCACAATTATGTGACCCTCTGTCATGTATGCTTTCATTCTATGTCAGATATAATCTCAATTACTAGTAACAGGCATGTTCTGATTGCTTACAGAACATTTTGTTGAAGCCAAATTTCTGTCAGAGCAAGTTTTCTAAAAGCCAAACTATATTCATCGTGCTTTCCGTTTGTCGTGTTCAGTTTTCTATTCGCAGATAGCACTTTACAAGCACTTTAAGTCTTACGCTGATAGAGAATGTTTTATACGTTAACGCAGACTTGAGGCTATTATAAATGATGAAGTTATATTGTCCTCCTACAAAATCCAAATTGAAAGAGAAAGTAAATGTGTAAGTGACTTCAGAGAGAAACGGGACCTTATTGACTTGATTTATTTTTATATCTGCCAATATTTTTCTCACCAGTAGGTTTGTTTGTTTGTTACTATTATTATTTTTTCTTTTTTTTGTTTCAAAATTGAACAGATGAATAAGGCACGTGCTTATTCACATTCAGATTTGTAAGAAAATATTGTTCATTTGGATTGTCATGCCTTTAATAATGGGTTTGGTTCTCAAGAAATTATACTTTTACCTCTTTATAAAGACTTGTGTAGCGCAATAAACGGCCATGCATATCTCATTGTCTGTTGACTGGATGCACGATAGTTAGTCATTTTTTTACCAGTGCGACCATCTCCATTGTAAATTTAGGTGTTGTATTTCTTTACTGTATCATCTTTTACATTCTTAGTGCGGGTCCTTTGATTTTACTTTCCCCCAAAATGGTAGGTGACTTATATACTTTTATGTGCAATTTATCAAATGTTGTGGGAGATGGAAACAAATAATGCTGATCAATGGCGCTCTGGCGAGGCTGTGACTGGCTCAGGAGGATGCCAACTGTGAAATTGATAAATGGGATGGACATACAACTTTTTTTTTTCGCTATTTATCTTTGATAGGAGTAAAATCAGTGGTGCTGGCAGTTGTAGTAGAGGTGAAGAATTAAGGGTAGCGGTATCACTTTTTAAGTTCTTATTTTTATTGGCGGAACCGTTCACTGTATTAATACACTATTTAGCCCCTCAACTTCAAGAAAACGACATGTTAAGCCAAGAGAAAGAATTGTTTATCAGCCAGTTTCCCTAGATTGACCCACTTGTTGCGAAAATCGATAGAATTCCCTATCAAGGCACTTTGATTAAATCTTTAGCCTCGAAAGGAAAGTTCCCAAATTAGTCTCTCCCTTCTATTACTTGAGCACATGCCCCCCTCCCCTATATTGTGCTGCGAAATCATGAACTTAGTTGATCCTGACGTCAATATTTACTACCAAGCTTTTGATAGGCGCTTTTTTTCTTTTCAGTGTTGTACTGGTGTTTAAAACAATTTTTGTATATAATTGTTTTGTTTTTCTTTTCCTCTTTCTCATCATCACCTGCTCAAATTGTATAATAATTCTGATTTTCTATTTTTCTTCCCCTGCCGAGAACTTTTTCTCTTTCCACAAATGTTCCTATCTCACTACTTTTTGTCTGAGACAACCGTCAGGATGCGCCCAAACTCTTGCCTCTCGCTTACTTTTTGACCTTTATCAATGCCGATTTGTCTCCGCAACATGACGTTACACACACTGGGACTTAAATTTCACCCACAGGCTCAGAAATTTTGGGCGTTTGTCGCCACATCAACCATAGATATTAATTTTGGAGAGCTAAAGACAAAAAGGTCAAACCACTATAAAGCGGCATTCTCATCGAAGGTTTTACTTATGTAGCCCTCGCACTCGCAGGAACATTCCATGTACCTGTTGACGTGACCTTTCTTGACAGCACCTCCACTAAATGTTCCGGTTAGATTTACTTTTCTGGATATATATTATTGTTCTTTACCCAAAATTAACTTCATTTCCCCGACACTTGTGGGCTTTGATTTTATTTTTTTTTTTTTTAAGTAGCCTTTATTCTTACAGGATCAATCATTAGATCTGATTTACTGAATTAGGCACCAAACTTTTACATATTATTGTCGTTCTTTTCTGGTTTTGCGCTTAACATTTCGGAACAATTAGGAAGGAACGGCTTGTTAAAGTCTCGGGTATGCAGTTAATGTTGCGAGGTAGGGACTGTGTTGATTGGTGTGTACAATTCTTGAAAATCTGTAGAGAAATGTGTTGACTTTTAAAGTATACCCAGCGAAACTATTTGCAACATTGTGGGCAATATCAACATCTGTATACTGTATATTATAGTTTTAAAAATGCAAATGTTAACCTCTGTGAGCAAAACAAAGAGACGTTTACATTTTGATGGATTTTTGTTGTCACCCGCACAAATTTGGATCGGCCCCGCACCTTCAGTCTCAGCTCCTTTTTAGTGCGAAATTCTTGCGCACCAAAATATGTCTGATACAATTTGTGCGGCACGACTTGGAAAGACTGAGTTCTGGATCAGACTTGGTCGTGTAAGGAAGCTCTAGAAAGATTTCATCATTCTGATACAATTCTTTATCATCTAATAAAGTCCTTCGAGGTTACCCTTTTTATTCCATTTCTCTCCATTGTATGGTTATTACTATCGGTCTTTAGTTTATTTTTGACCATCATTGCATTTTTTTCTTAACATAATTTATGTCCTCGCGTTCAATAGTGTACTGACCCATGTTTTTTAAAATCAACTTCCAAACATTTTAAAAACTACAAAAAGGTATAAGTATGCATTGCATTGAGTTCACATAAGAGTCAGTCCATTCAATTATACTTTTAATCTCAATGAATCAAAATAGTATCATGTATTTTTTTTCCTCAATATGCGTTGCCTGTCTTTGACTTTTGTATTATGTCTTTTCCATTTTCAGCTTTCATTGAAAAGTTTGAGAAAATGGAAAATCTGCCAACTCTCCAAATTACAAGAGCTATTCGAGTCTGTTATTTTGATCATTTGATCGCCATTTTTTTAACATTGTATATTATTGTATTCTGTCCACTGTTTGTGGGGAGCAACTTCCATAGAAAGGCCGGGCGCATGTATGGAGATGTAACTGCGAAACTGCTCCATGATGTAGAGCAAGCTTATCAGTCTCCAGGACCTTTTCTCAGCTCGTGGTTGGAGCATCCTATATTTATCACAGAGACACCTTATTATACAAATCCAGTGTCTGATGACTTGAACAACTTAGAAATCTATTTGATTTTATTTGTATGGGAATTATTTCTCATGCTATGTTTGAGACTAGTCATCCATTGGTTTAAGTCAGGCATTTTCATTCTTGCATTGAAGTGTGCACAATTTAGAGCTCATTGGAAAGAAATTTCACTTCTCTTATCAATCCTCATTGCTTATTCACTTCTTCTTTTTTTTGCTATGGATGGTGGTTTGAATCTTACCTATCAGTTTACTCGAGACAATATTGTAGATTGGTTGGACAAATCTTATGTTTCCATCGGACCAAAGGATACAGGAATGAGTCTGTTCATGAGACGAAAGCCACATCCATTGACTGAAGGATTATCTAATCCCTATTTTCTACGAGAAGAATTCAGATTTGTTGGTGAAGATGTGCAGTTTGTGAATATAAAGTCTTAGGCGTACAAAATGTTAAGCCGATCTTTGCGAGCTCATGGTGGATGAAAAATAATAAACCTGTAAAAACTGATGAGAGACAGCTCATCAATGTAACTGTCAAAGCTGACAAAGACAGTGTCGATATTCTTGGAATGCAGTGGTATACTATCCGCAATACATTAACTATTGTCATGGTAGAAAGTCAACATTTTGGGAGATATGCTTGCGTTTATCACGACCCTATGCCCAAAATTAACATAATATTACCAGTGTTTGAAGAATCCAAATTCTGGGAAAAACAAGCTTTTTCACCTCCTAAGTCAGATCACAGTGAATGTGGCTGTAAACCCAATGAAAACACACTAGATTTGACAACTGAGAATATCAGAGAATGTTTTGCAGAATTCGAGTTAAGAGATCGGGCGCCAAAGCAATCAATCGTCGACGTAAATGTTAATATTGGCGGCATTCTCAACGAGAGATTTACTTACTTAACCCTCGCAGACGCATCTGATGTATCTGTTGACGTGGGCTTTCTTGACAGCACCTCCACTAAATGTTGTTCTCCTGTCTCAAAATTATATTGGATATTTTTTAAAGGAGGTGAATTTGTCGATCTGCCAGTCTCAAGAATTATTTGGTCGAACGAGACTTCAGATAGCCTAAGTGTCTTGAAGTGGATGTGTATCTGTAAAGACACACCTGGAACATCTACAGAAATATTTACAACTCAACCCTTAAATACTGGGAAACTGTGGCTATCCAGTATCCTGTTTCATTAGTTATCAGTGCAATAAATAACGAAACACCAACGTTTCTGGAAAGCTTGCAGTTTTGTAACAAAACCAGTTCTCTAAATAGTCTGTGTGGATATCTCGATTTGATTCTGGAGAATCAACGATACACTGTGTATGTTTATGATGTGTTTATAATAGTTTTTTATGTGTTCTTGTTATTCCTATTTCAGGTTTCAACGGATTGGTCAAAACTGTACGTGGCCATTCCCCTTGGCAAAGCCTATATTCACTTATTTACAACCTTGTCTGTTCAGTTCGAAGCAATTAACGGACCACAGCTGAAACGTTTGAGAAATAGAACTAAAATTTGGGGTGATAGAGGTGGCCACGATGACGTAAAAAACGATCCGGTTTACGATATATTTCTTTCTTATTGCAACGAGGATGCATATGATCGAGCAGTTGCCCACCATTTTAAAGCTATCGCCATTGACATTGGGCTCACAGTGTTTGACCCACACGAAGACATTTTGGCCGGACAAATAGTTTTTACAGCAACTTCTGCCGCTATTCATCGCAGCTCACGATTTGTTATAATCTTTTCTGACGCATACAAGCAGGATTCTATGAGTTCGATGGAATTTGGTGCAGTCAACGACACCATTATAAGCCAAAATACCAACGCCGAATCTCGACTCTTGGTATTCCGTGTAGGCTCATGTGTTATAGACGGTCTGCACCAGTTACCTTGTATTCCTATACCAGACAGGGCGCGGGGCACATATAGTCTGGATGAGTCGTGTCAGATAAACTTCAGAGAGTGGGAGGGGGCGACCAGACCTGACAACACAAAGGCACCAGCTCCTTACACATTTTTTGAATGGCTGGGATACTGTGGTTTCAACTGGAAATCAGTTGTCTTCATTTTGACCTTGTTTGTTTTGTCTTGGCATTCTACAATTTTCAATACAGAGGAATAACCTGCATCTATCTGTGATTTCCAAGATTATGTTGATTTCAGTATTGATTTCTTATCTGAAGTCTTCTATTAATCATATGAGTATCATTGAATTGAAAGATTTTAGAGCTACAAAGAGTCTTTCATTGTTTGTCTTTATTATAGTTATAGCTAATACTCCTCCTAATCTATCTCGTTATTTCCATTTTCAAATCGTGCTTGTTTCGCATCATAGCAAATATTACAATCGCAATTTAAGGAACGATGGGATGCAAGCTGCTTCTGTAAAGGGTAAGTGCGTTTCATGATTTTAAAACAATTTAGCCCAGTTGCATATCTTAAGAAAAATTCAATTGAAGGGAACAAGTAGGAAT
>BLXT01003580.1:293348-305558 GCA_019648995.1 Plakobranchus ocellatus
AAATTTCAACACAAGAATAACACAAAAGGGAAGAGGTAACTACTCTTAACATGCAATCAATAAATCATAGTCAGTCCAACATTATTTTCTTTCATTAAATTATATTACTATTAGTATTAGAATGTTGTTTTTTCATTTTTTTGCCAGTTTGAATGATTTACATAATCACTCTGTATAAATGTACAATGCATATATGCATACGTGCATATGAATGTTTTTCATGAATGTATGTATGTTAAGTGCAAAAGGTAGTGATTTTACTATGGATTTTCAAGATACAAAAAGGCCCCAAAAAGGTGTAAGATTATATTTGAACAGCCCCTTTGGTGCATATAAAAAACTCTCTATTAATTATGATAAATGCATTGTTTACATATCCAACTCTATGTTGCGAGTGATCGTTGAAATGATTTTTAAATAGTTAGCTTATTTGTTTCTTATTTTAGGGGATGATTATTGAACACGCGTGCTTTGTACAGTCCAGTGTAGAATTATGTGATTTTTATACCATGGTGGAGAATTAGTTAAAGGAAAACAATTCAAAGTTTCAGTGGCATTTTTAATTACATGATGATGTAACTGTAATCTGGATATTTTGTGACCATATTACATGCTTGAAGGTTGTCATGCATAAAAAATTGTAAGAATATAACACATATATGTATTACAACATTCTTCTCTCTCTTGGAGAGTTGGTGGCACAGTGTATAGCACATAATGTAAATGTGATCTGCAAGAATCCTCCCGTCTCGGATTTGAACCCCTCAATGGCATCCTGGCCGAACAGGGAGGCAAGAAAGCTGAAGAAGATCACTGACTGGCTAAACACAAATAGCCAAATTCCTCTCTCTCACTGTGTGCTTGTCTACAATTGTGCTTTACTCTTGTCTCTTTTGGGCATTATCCTTTTTTTTTTTTTTTTTTGGCCCTTTGCTTATCCTCACACACTGGTGCATTATTGCTGAAACATGCGGGAGGAGACCCCCAAATCCATCATGGAATTTACAGTGAAATGGTGTTGCATGTATTTTGGTCCACAGTCATAGCTAGATTCCTAAATTAGTTATCAAACTGACAATTAAAATAGGGAAGCAATGAGAAGAAAGTCTAGCTGTTTAAACTTCCACCTAAATTTCAAAATGTTAAGCCAAGATATTAAAATTTTCTTCAGTCTTGTTTTGCCTTCTGCTTCTTTTCAATATTTTTAAACCTTTTAAATTTAGAGTGGCAGCCCGCAGTCAGAACAAAATTTGATCAATATTAAACATACTTTCCTTATATTGGTGTATTTTTTATATATCTCAGTAGACCTGTGAAAATGAATTGTCAAGAAAATCTGATTTTTTAAATTCATATGCGAGGGAGGTTTTCTTGATTAATTGTTGTTTCTTCTATTCTTCCCTTTCCTTCTCTTTGTCGTTTTTCTTTTTTTTCTCTCTCTCTCTCACGCTCTATCTTTTTCTTTCCACCTCTCTTTTTAATCTTTTTCACTCCCACTTTGACCACTAAACAAGTAACATGCTGTAGTAAAATACATGTATATAATATGTGGTTTCAGTAGATCTTCTAGTTTACCAATCACAACTCTGGCCCTGACTGAACATCAACTTTTTAAGCTTTTTTTTTTTGTTGTTGATTGATCTGATGGTCTTCTGACTCATTATTCAAAAACAACAAACAAAAGATATTCAAAAAGATATATGGCATTTTAGCATGAATAAAATTTTATTGTTGGCAACAGAGACTGACATTTTACAGCAGCCATACACTGGTACAAGAGTAATGGCAAAAATATATCAAGTCTATTTAAAAAAAAAAACAACTTTTACAAAAAGCATATTATGGCTGTTTAAAAGAAAAACTCTTGTCCCATGCATCCCATAAAGTTCACAATAAAACGACTAAAATTTTGACAGCACCAGGAATTTTAGCAAACAAAATATCCTTGTGCTCTTTTCACCTTCATTGCAACAGTAAAAAGCTATTTTAATCACTAATTAAAAAGATGGAACATTACTTAGGGGAGGGAAAGGGGACACATTCTTCGATTTGAGAATGATCTAAAAAAGAAAAAATGAGGGAAGTAATTTCATTTAATAATTTATTTTACATAAGAATGGTTAAATGAAAAAAAAAAAAAAAGACAGAGAGTTTCAGCTATTCTAGAATTCTCGACGATGATAGCGATCTGGATCATAATACGAAGTGACAACAACTCTGTTAGAAAACTTGCGGCCAGTAAGGGCTGCCTGGGCTTTCTGACACTCAAGAATGTTACTGAACTCCACAAATACCTGCAGAAAAGGAACAAACCAATAAAATACAAAGTTAGAATATGTACAGTGGGCTCCTTCTGAACCAGAATTCAAGGGATTACAGCCTTAAGTCTGGTTTCAGCAGATTTTTGGTTTTAGGGGGAACAAAATAAAAACTATAAAGCCTTCTGGTCAAAATGTTCTTTTTCATTTAATCAATCATTTAAATTGAGCCAATTTTGGTAAAAAAGATTCTACTGTACTTGAAGGGTTTTCCAAAGCAAAACTCTACAAATGTGTTATTTTAAAGTGAAAATAGACATATAAAACTTGATAAAAGCATAATTTTGCCACAAATACCAGAATTATTCAGTATTAATTGCCTCCTAATGCATAAAAAAAACACCTGTTAGTTTTGAGACTGAAAATGTTATCCATCCATGTAATTTTGTTTCAGAATTTTGAATTGCGTGGCTCACTTAAAGTCCATTTGGATTGGTTGCAAGACAAGATTGTTACGCTATACATTAAAAAAAATTTTTATTAAAAAAAAAAAGGACAAAATTGTTGAGAATAAAAGGCGTAAACTTATCGGAGAACCTGACCTTTCCAACACCTGGCACTTCCACTCCCTTGATTGGTCGGGGTATCTCCAGACTCATGACGATGCCGTATTTCCCACATTCTTCCTTTACATCTTCTACAATGTCTGAAGTTTTCAAAAAAAAAAATTAGAATTAAAAATAATTTTGAAAGATTCCAGAGGTTTCTCTTGTTTACATCAAAATTTTTAAAGATTCTTTTGCAGAAAATTTTCTGACTGCAGAACTTATCCAAAATGTAAAAAAATTGGCAATGACAATTAAGTTTCTTTTTTTTTTTTTTTAAATTATGTTTCAAATTGTTTGAACAAAGAGCATAAACTGACACTGATCATTTACATTTATCCTTTATCTAATTTTTTTGCTTTAAAATTTTTTAGAATGTTAATGCTTGTATATTCTCACAATAAACTCTTGAATATGTGACATTTTCAATTTCTCATGAATTCACATTGCTTGTTGTGCATTTAACATTCAAGTCCATCCAAATCTTTTGGTCAATTTCAAGCTATCAAAAATTATTTAAAAAAAAAAAAAAAAAAAAAAAAAAAAAGTTTTGTAGCACTTTTCTGAGAATGGACCTTATCTGTATTTCTTGTAGTTTCTGGCTCTTTTACTTGCTTTCAGAATGAATGTATGTATCAATTTGTGAAGCAACCCTGGATAAACCAGCATTAGAGCCTTTTAGACAGATTTTTGTCAAAAGGGAATGAAAGCACTATCTTCAAACGGCTCCTTTTAACAGAATTGAGATGAAGTTATACAAGTTTTTACTCTTGTTCATATAAAAAAGCATTTCATCCAACTGCAAATAAGTGCCCAATTTAGCTTCTTAAATACAAAGTGAATGAACTGGAGTATCTTTGATGAGAGAGATAGCTTCTAAACCCTACCATATAGGTTGTTTTTTTTTGTTTTAATTGCTATAATAAGAGCTTCAAGTCTAACAATCAAAAAACTATACTTCTTACCTTCGTACTCCTCCTCATCTACAAGTTCCTCTGCAGTGATCATGTTCATGAGACACAACACCTCAGTTGCAGGCCCTGCACCCTGGTTCAGATTCAAGCCTGGGACTTGCAGCTGCACAGGGGCTTGCTGTTCACAACATAAAGCATGGCATTTTAATACAAACTCATGATATATTTCGACTTCAATAACTACTCGCACATAATGGAAAAAATGCCATTTACAGTCAATTCTAATTAACCCAATGCCTTGTTAGGGGATTTAATTCAAATCATAATGCCATTTAAAGTCAATGCCCTGTTAAAGGATTTAATTCAAGTCGTAATGCCATTTAAAGTCAATGCCCTGTTAGAGGATTTAATTCAAGTCATAATGCCATTTAAAGTCAATGCCCTGTTAGGGGATTTAATTCAAGTCGTAATGCCATTTAAAGCCAATGCCCTGTTAGGGGATTTCATTCGTCATAGTGCTATTTAAAGTCAATTCTTTATAAGCCAATGCCTCATTAGAGGATTTTATTCAAGTCAATCTTTTTTTTTTTTTTTTTGCTTATTACAGAGGACAGCTTACTAAAGTAAATCTGTCTCAGATAGTCTAGTATAATACAGAAGTATTCACTTAGTTAAAATTGCATCAGTCAATCTTATTTTCAATAGATTTTATCTTTGTGCAACATTTTCAGTTACTGTTGCTTAGAAAAAAGCAATGGAGAATTAGATGCATAGATTAGAAAAGTGAATACTGCCTTTAATTTCCCATAGACATAGAGACTAATCAGTAGTCCAACATGACAGATTGTTTGCCTTTAATTTCCCATAGACATAGAGACTAATCAGTAGTTCAACATGACAGATTGTTTGCCTTTAATTTCCCATAGACATGGACTAATCAGTAGTCCAACATGACAGATTGTTTGCCTTTAATTTCCCATAAACATGGACTAATCAATAGTCCAACATGACAGATTGTTTTTCTGCATTATTTTTTCACTCTAGCCTAGGACGTTATTACCATTAGAGCCTCAAAGGCTGCAACCCCCTTTCCTGCCCTCAGTTCCAACACCAGCCCATGGTTGCCTTATTTCATTATGTTTCCATGGTTTTGTGAACTAAAGCCTCTTTATAAATACAGCCTAAGACCTGGTCACATGGCTGACAGTACAAGTCCACAGGGCAGCCACTAATCTGACCTAGAACTAATAATAGATCTAAATCTGTGCCCAGTGGATTGTGTTGAGCAAAAGCAATGCCCTCCTGTACAATTCATCTTCAAATCAATGCTAACCAGAGCTCGCTCTCTCAAAATCTTTCCTTCACTGCAGTAACCATTCCACAAATGAATGCCTTGAACAAAGCATATCATTTCTTCTACTACTATATGCTTGAACTCAATTTCTGATTCAGTTAAATTTATTAAGCATTACCATAGGTGTTCTCTTTCACGAACAGTATAGCAACTAAAATAGGACTTTTTCACATGAAAAATGCATTCAACTTAAAAATTTGTGTTCATTTTTAGTACATTTTGCTTATCAAGCAAATTTCATTTTAAAAATTATTACTTTATTACATCAGCATCATTTTGGATTCACATTTAAACAATCATGTTAGTGTGTATGGAATCAATGCAATTCAAAAAGAGTTTGCCAGCCCCTTGCCATATCTGCTTACCTGTTGAGCATTCTTGGCACCAACACTGGCTCTCTGCACAATGAGCTTTTTGTCTCCCAGCTGCATGCCATTCAGGCCTGCACATGCCTAGCAATGAAAGGGACACAAAATTAACCTCCTGTAAACAGAACGCTCCAGCAAAAAAAAAAATTACCCAAGTGCCTACACTTCAAGCTAAGAGAACTCAAAACTCATCAAAATATGTCAGCCACAAGCTTTAAACATTTAGCTTCTCAGAGCACTGTCAAAGTGGAAAAGCATTTGATAGCCTGAATAAATGCAATCTTACATATTATTACTAATTAGCATTTTCCCTTTCTTATAGGGATTTCTAGAGCTAAGAAAAAATCCAACTTGCATTCAACATTATGCAATTTTCAAGAAAGGGATTCCAGACAAAGTGTAAAAATGGTAGCAGAATATCAGAGAGACGTGTGGAGGCCTCACAAAATAATTCAGATTGCAGACACATCTAATCAAATATTTTAAGCATATAAAAATACAAGGGTAAAAATAATTATCGCAGTACACATGCAATGACTCTGAAAGGTCTAGTCATAGTTATAGACCATTGTTTACTATATTTAGAATATAAAAAAAAACATCAATAACATTTAAGAAAGTGGAAAAAGGTAAATGAGTACAAGTGAAGTATGATTCATATAATTAGATACTAGCAGTAGCCCCAGATAAAAAAAAAAGTAGGTCTGTGTCTTTATACTTGGTGGTAAATAAAATTGTAAGTACTTGTTGGTGACCAAATTTTATAAAAATTTTTTCATGTTCAAAACTTGGTTTGTTTTTAATGTTATGTTCAAAACTTGTTTGGTTTTCGAACAGCAAGGATGCATCCAAAACTGCTTTTCCAAATTAAAAGCATTACTTTGTATGCAGTTTACTCAGAAACTAAAATTTTTGCATTGATGAGTTATGTGATTTCAAATATCTTTCAAACAAATGATGACAATCCACATTTTGGAATCACTCATACGAGCTGTCCCTCCCTGACTGGGTCTTTCAAAATTTTATCAGAAAAACTGTAGGCTGAACCTTAATTATTTTCAAAACTGCTAGTGATAGATAATCTTTGGAAATGAATAACTATGTGAGGCAACCAGAGGAAAGCAATAACAAGCAGGTATGACTATTTATGCACTTGGAGCTTTTTACAAAATGAGTAAGTCTGCAAATGGTGAAATTTATTCTAAGCCTAGATACATTATATGTCAGGAATGAAAATGTCTCAAGTCCACAAGTTGTGACCAATTCACTTCAGTTGTCCCACAAATCAAAAGAAAGATGGTTATACAGTGTACATGCCTTCAATGGCATTTTAAAGAAATGTAAGTTTATAAACAAGGTAGAAAATTTATTTATAAATCAATATATATAAATATACGAATAAAACTAGTTTGTGCAAGCCTATCCCTTATCTAACACTAACCACCTGACCTACTTTTGGGCCAGAATTGCCGATCAAATTTTGGATGAATGGAAAATGAATAGATCTCAGTGATGATGACACATAATTTTGCTTTCATTCCCAAACAACTAATTTTGTGTTGACATAATTGTCCAAACTTGAAATTTCACCCAGAGAAATAAAGACACTTTAACATCACAGTCAGGCAGGTCAGGTGTGGGGAAAAAAAGCAGCAACTTCAGATTTGCATTATATGATGCAATGTCAAAAAAAAGCTGCTTGTCAACTGAATGTACACAGACTATGAAGTTATTATACTTTATACTGAAGCTTGGACTGTTTCAAGGTAAGTTTTGTGTAAGTTTGAAATAAATGTTAATTTTTATATCATTGCAAATAAATGTATACCTACCTGATCTGTCACAGAAACATCAGCATATTCACAGAACGCAAATCCTTTGGTCAGACCAGTAGCACTGTCTTTCACCAGGTTGAATGCACTTAGAGGTCCAAAAGAAACAAGCAATTCCTTCACCTGTAAAGAAGCACAACAAAGCAAATGTTGATTCTCAAAGTATGATTATGCTAAATAATACAGATCTAAAAGGGATTCTTTGAACTACTTTTAAAAAAATTTTTTCTGTGCATCTCTTTTTTGGAAAATTTAATAAATATTCACACTTGAGAATTTTTTCTTACTTCAGTTTACAGTTGAAATTTTGCAACACGAACAAGGAGAATAAAAAAAATGCTGAACCTAGAAGAGATACTTTGGATTAATTTACACTGGTCTACTATCTGCATTTATTAGAGACAAGAGGAAAAAAGAAAACAACCTCAAAAGCAAGACTGAGAATATATTCCATACTCACATGCCGATGGCCTTAACCCCAAACACAGAGTAATTTGGTTCAACTGAGTCAGTATGCGGAGATGGCTTACAAAAAAATTCTTTTTTTATCTCTTCATATACTTACCTTCTCCGGGATCAGTAACGAGCTTCAAATTTACTAGTTACATGAGATGTGCACTTACCTTGCAAAAACAATAAACATGCAATGTATTTCATTCCACATTGCCTTTATTTGACATAACTGACACATATGATCTGATTTTCTTCTGAATTTTCTTTTGGTGAAAAAAATAAAATTCAAGAACAGTATTTGTGGACCAAGAATGCTTCTTTTTTTTATTTCTCCTTTTAAAAACAATTCCGGTCTATTCCGGAGTTCTACATAAGTCACAACTTGCCTGTGTCCTCTGGCCACACACTTAAGAAAGTTTGGTAAGTTAACGCACTTTCAACCTCGTTCCCTAAGCTAGGGAATGAAAGGGGAAAAACAAGAAAAAAAGATTTAGAGCCTGCATTGAAAACAAACATAAATTTTTGCTTTCTTCTTCACTGATTCTGCTACTTAAAATGGGACCAAAAAAAATTAACCATTTTACAATTTCGAGGGAGTAACTTTTATTTTAAATTGATGACTTTACGAGAAATGGCAAAAGGGATGACCAACATAAAAGTGCTTTACTTTTAGTCTTCAGTATATGAAATGGCCATTTGCTTTTCAAAAATATAGTACAACCAAAAAACTAGATGAAAATTGGCAAACTGCTGTTAGAAGAGAAACTGCCCGTTGAAAACACCTGAAAACCTGCAAAACAAGTTTTCCTGAAAAGAAAATTCAATGGGGAAAACCGCCGTATCCCTCACAAATCAGTTCCTGAAAAAAATCTTGGGCATGGATCTTGGAACTTGCTTGATCTACCTGCCATGATAAATTCTGAGGAATCAAATTTCCACCAGTGGCTCAGATCTGTCTTTCTGTGCAGTGAATGATTAATCTGACTTTGAAATTGACATTTGTAATCCTTGCATTATCCACATAACACACACTTCCCAAAAGTTACCTGCATTGCCAAGTCCTGACTGCACAGCTAGAACATCAGAGGATTATATGGTTGGTGATTCCTTAAACAAAATCACACTTGATATAATACCATATTCCAGTACAGTCACCCAAATGGAGGGAGGAGAGAAAATTCAGTTAAGGAGAACTGAAAAGACAATGATACAAAAGCATTGAAGTTGGCCTGCAAGGTTGAGAGTGACAGTTGCATCCCTTAGATGTTCCAACGAGTGTTGATTTCCCAGGCGCAAAATGGTCCTTTGGGCATACATCTAATGGACAAAAGTATGTATGGCAAGGAAGACGATTCCTGGCAAAACCGCAATGTGGCATAGTGCAAAGCTTACCTGATCCTCATTGAGATAACTTGGTAAACCTCCAATAAAGATTTTGTATGCAGAGTCCTGCACAACTGTCGATACAACACCTGTAAGGGTGACAGAAAAAAAACACACAAATATTTCAGTCTACACCTCTCAAGTTTAGTCCTAAAGAGGTAGAAGTTGCATGTACCAATTTCAGAGGGGAAAAAATATTAAATCCTTTCTATTCTTTAGAGTATTTTATTTCAAAAAGCTAGAAAACATAATATCTCTGCTCCAAATGAACAAAGCTCTATCCTGTCCTCACCATTCATAGGCAGAGGTATCAGTTTGTTCCAATGGTTGAAACAGTTCAAAAAGCAACTTTAGACTTATTTGACCTGGTCTCAAGACACATACAGCCTTCATATTATTACTGTGATTTTTGTTCTGATTTTTCTCTGCATGAAAGAACTGAGAAAATATTAACTATCAAGGAGGCTAAAAGGAAAACGATAAGAAAACATGCCCTCCAGTTTTATGATTAAAACAGATTAGGTTTTTTCACAGAAATGATGTAGAGTAATGTATACCCCACCTGGGACAGCAAGAGTTGGATTTTCAGCCATTCCAGGCAACGGTTTGTAGTCACTTGGTCGACGGATTTTTAGTGGCTGCCCCTGGAAGCTGATCCCATCAAAAGCCAATGCCTGAGTAGTTTCATCCACAGACCGAAACTGCAAAAGCAATAAAGATTGTCCTAGAGAGACAGAGCTTTATAGACAAAAATTATGATAAAATTTCAATGATGACCTTTATAGAGAAAGATGGCACATTTGGGATGAAAACAAACTTCTGATGATTATGAATAAATAAACAATAGAGAAATACTAGAATTTTCAGTTTCTTTTCATCATCTCCAACAAATTCATCAGTGTTATTGGCAGAACTAACTTTAATTATTACACTGAGCAAAATTTTAAAATGATACACGCTTGTAAAATAATCATGTGTAGTTTATGTGCACAAAAAACAAACAGAACAAAACCGAAAATACTAATCTTCACCTCCAAAAATGCAAAATTTTTATCCAGATTTATTTGCACAGCGATGACAGGATTTCCTTCTGCCTGTGCTAGTCCTGTAATACGCATTTGGTGGTTGAAAAAATCCATCATTGCCTCCTACAACATTTTAAAAGAAAAAGGTTTGGTATTAGAAATGGCTCTAAAAAGTAAAGAATCATTCAAAAAATCACTTAATATTCAAAGTCAAGGATTAATTTCACAATTTTAATCCATAATTCTTTTTAGCAAGTGACATGTGACAGAATATCATATAAACACACAAATTATGTTTGATAGTACTCAACTTTTTAACTTTATTGTAAGCTGATAAAAATATTACGCAGAAAGATCCTCATAAGCTACTGTTTTAGCTGAGGAAAGCAATACTGATAAAGAAACATGATATAAACATTAATGTTTTACATTACAGTAAAGTATCTGAGGAAAACAGTACTGATGCAGTAACTTCGTAAACTACCAATTATCTGAGGAAAACAAAACTGATATAGTAACATGACCAACTACTAATTGTCTGAGGAAAACAATACAGTTCAAAACTTGATTAACTACCGATTATCTGAGGAAAACAATACTGATGTAGTAATTTAACTACCAATTATCTGAGGAAAACAATATTGATGTTGTAACTTAACTACCAATTATCTGAGGAAAACAATATTGATGTAGTAACTTGATAAACTACCCATTATCTGAGGAAAACAACACTAATGTAGTAACTTGATTTAACTACTAATTATCTGAGGAATACAACACTGATACAAACTTGATAAACTACCGATTATCTGGGGAAAACAATGTACTTATTAAAGAACTTGGTAAGGCTATCACTTTATCTGAGGAAAACAATAACTGTTTAGGTACTGAAATACTATTGTTCTGTCTGGGGAAAACAAAATTTGCACAATTGTTAAAAAGCTTCTTAGAGCTAATTTTGTCAGCTTCAGACCCCCAAAACTGTGGAAAAAATATATGCAGGTTAGCATCATACAAATGCACACCAGCACAAAATTGTCCTCTAACTTCCCCGTATCGTCCTACACAGCAAGTAAACACACAAAAGTAAGCCCCAAAAGGAAGAGTTACAACTAAACGACGCCATCCACCAGCAGCCTGGCTGCACTCACGTCGGTCATCCCAAATGGAATACCACCCACATATAATCTGCGGGCTTGACGGCTGAGGGAGCTGCCAGCAACATTGACGCTGGCTTCAGCACATACAGGCCCAACCGCTGGGGCATTCAAAGTGGTCTCTGTAGGGATCTGGCCGGAGGCTAGAGGGAGAACAAGAGATACAGGTTTGTGTGTCCAGAAATATTCAGTATGGTTAATTACACAAAGTGATGATGTGAACAAGCTGGGAGACAAAATAGCAATAAAATGGCTCATTAACAAGCCAAAAAAATTTTCTTTTAAATTTCAGATTTCTCGTGACAAGAAATGGGTGTCTAAGTTTCTAGGGAGATATTTGCCATTGCAGCCACATCTCCCAACAAGGTCACACCTCCACAGAAAATTTAACTTAATACACTCACGTCTGTAACCCCAAAGGGAATATTTCCCACATAAAGGCGGCGTGCTTGTCGACTTAGCGAGCTCATGCCTGGAACCTGAGTAATGTCTGCAGAGGCCACAGCAGCCGGTACCTGAGCAACAGGTTCCTGAGGGATCTGGCCGGCCGCTACAATAAGCAACAACAGTGGGTTGGAATACACCATAAATGTTGCCACTCTTACATCCATCTTGCTCACAGTACATTTTTTTTTAACTTCCAATGTAATGGAAGGGCATTTAGATTTTTATTCTTAAAGATTAATAAAAATGCTAACCTTTATAAGTCTCTAGGCATACTATCGTTTAAAATTGGGTTTTTCTGAAAAAATTAAACAAAATCACTGTAGCTGAACCAAATGATGAAAAGGTCACCCTCAATTTCAATCTCTTCCACTCAAAAAGGAAACCAAGGGAAAAAATTAACACCTCCCCCCCCCC
>BLXT01003580.1:311196-322109 GCA_019648995.1 Plakobranchus ocellatus
TTTGCACAGTTGAGCTTGTCTAACTGTCTCCTTTGTTTTGAGTTTAATTTCATGCCTTTTGCTGTGTATTTAAAGATTTTACAATAGTTTATTTCATACGAAAATGAGATTTTTAAAAATCATTTCAGAAGATAATACAATATTAAATTAGTTCTCTTAAATCCTTAAAAAATTGGAATTCTATAAAAAAATTGTTTATATAATAAAGTATTAGATAATGATAATATGTTGAAAATTTGGTGTCATTTGTTCAAGTAGTTAAAAAGTTACGTACGTTGAAGTGTGCAGCTTAGGTTTACTCGGTCACAGATTTTTGACAAAAATGCTCTTTAAAAGTACCCAATTTTCAGATCACGTTTCTTTACATATCTCTTGAACCAATAAAGATAGAAACATAATTTTTGCAGCATTGTGTTTGTTTAGATGTCCTCTTTAATTTGAGTCTAATGCCATGTTAATCCAAAGACTTCTATTTTTTAGTGCAAGTATCTACTTACTGAAGGGATAACCGATAACTGCTGGTGTATGCAGAAAAATGATTGCATAGATTCTAAAATAGGCTATTAAAGCTCAGGCCCAGGCACTCCTGAGCAATTGCGATTCCATACAAAGTGCAGCCATATTCACTATCGCCTTTTATTTCTAAATTGGGACTGATCAACTTGAACTTACTTCAATTTGTCAGTATTATCGGTCTCGCAGGGATATTTAGATCTAGGCCTACCAACAATACTGACGAAACGAAGAGTTTTAATTTGATTAGATTCGACTTAGAAATAAAACACGAACACTCCGCCATGCAAACAATCGGGACTGCCATTGTACAGGAGTGCCCAGGCCCATTCCAGACAAGGAGTTCGAAAGCCTAGATCTAGAATCTAAATATTTAGATCTTTATCTACTAAAACTAAGGCTGCATGGATCTAAGATCTTACTTAGATCGAAGTTCTCACCCAACTTTACGTCCCCTTGGTCGTCGCTCATTGTGAAGCGTGTGTAAAAATTGGAATAAAATGGGTGTGGATCTGCAGTCCCGTCGATCTAGAATCTAGATCTAAGTGGTTTTCTGAATGATTTTGAAGTTTTCACGCTTTACAAACGCCTTCGACTTTGTGCCTAAGCTGCATACGATTTTCAAGATGGCCGGTGTCTCGCTTTATGTCTGGTGTTTTGAGAGATGTCGGTTTTTTATGTTAAAATATATCTGGAAAATATTTTTTTTGTTTTTGTGAAGATCAGTTTCAGATTTTTTAGAGCATGTAATCCTTTGTTTCATTTTTTTAAATTTATGTTGCTTCATTCTAGATTTTATCCTGCATTTGATATTTTCATTTTAATTCGTTGCATAAATTTGAAGAAAAAAAAAATGAAAGCATTAACTATTCTGAGTGCATTGAAACTACTTTTTGCCAGTTTAGTAACTCCTGCTGATAATCATCATCCAGTGTCATGCTGAAAAATGTTGACGACCATGACTGTCCATTTCATTTTATTTTCCGCTGCTCTGATGACGGCGTTGTTTCTGATATTTTCAACCGTGTGGAGAAACTGTCCAAGATTTTACTTCTTTGCCGTCCATGAGTTCTTTTGCCATTGAACTTTCCTATTGTTATCAAATGTTTTAGTTTTCTGCTCCTCATTGTGTGATCAAAAAATTTTGCATGCCTCTTCCTGGTGTTGATTAGAGATCTTCCTGTGTTTGTCATTTTTAAGTATGTCTTCATTTGTTTTCTTTTCATTGCAGGAATTTTTCATCATTCTCCTCAAAAAAAAAAAAACCTACATCTGCTTTGCTTCAAGCTGCTTCTGCATCATTGTGTTTATTATCCAAGATACGCATGCACAGGCTCTATGGATTGTTTTCCCTTTACTGAGTGGGAACTTTTCGTTTATCTGTTGATGTAGGTATTGATAAAATAAAATACAAATAAATCGAAAATTATTTTTTTTAAGCCTACAGAATATCCTTTATGAGTTTTTGATATTTCAGTTGTTGTTGGTGGTGGTGGTGGTGCTGCTGCTGCTGCTGCTGTTGTTATCGTTTTCTCTTTGGTTTGATGACACTCATAGAGCGTGATCTGAATGAGGGGGAAAAGGCGTTATTGGAACCTGAAAAAGCAATAATTTTGTTAACCTTTCTTAACCTCCTCACCCGCCTAACTATTGGGTAGAAATCGCGCAGGTTTTTTTTTTTCTTGATGATCAATGAATGACATTGACAATGTTAAGACGAGTGTTAAAAATGAAAAGTTTTGAATTGAAAAGCGCTGAATTTTGCCAAAACCTAAACTCCATTATAATAAATAAACCATCAGTCAAAACCAAACAAAAATATCCTTGCACCATTTTCAATACATCGGGGAGGGGAGCACCGGCAGCTGAGTCAAAGTGGTTGAGCGATTAACCTGAAATCTACAGAGCCGGGGTTTCCAGACAGCTACCGGCGGCCAATCTGACCCCCTTCAAATCCAATAGAAATTGCAGACCTTCAGTTAGTGAATATACATTTCAACACAAACAATCGATGGTTTCAGATACGAGAAATCGTGGTATTTCGGGAAAACCAAATCTATTTTTAAGGAAATAAGAACTATTGATTTCTGAAAGCCCGCGTTGATAAATCCGCTTATTTTCTTTACAAGCTACAAATACTTTTTCATAAGCTGATTGTAAACTATACCCATCCTTTGGTGTAATTTTGAAGACCTAAAACCTGAATTCGAATTTCACCCTCTAGGATTTAATTACTCTATCCCTTTTCACTGTCTCCTCCTCCTCCCCCCCCTCTCTCTCTCTCTCTCTCTCTCTCTCTCTCTCTCTCTCTCTCTCTCTCTCTCTCTCCAATGAAGATGGGAAAATGGCCCTGTAAAGAATGGAAAAGGATGTAACGATTGACTCCTCTAACATGAGTCTTGGGTTAATCATGCCACACTGGGGGGCGCCAAGCAGTTTAATTCTCGCTGTTACAGTACGCATTTATATATATATATTATATATATATATATATATATATATATATATATATATATATATATATTGTGTGTGTGTGTGTGTGAGAGAGAGAGAGAGAGAGAGAGAGAGAGAGAGTGAATGAATGAACCGAGATGTACAGATGGTTAATAGCAATGTTCAAGATAAAGTGTTGAAAGCTATTCTTCTTATTGACGCTTATTTTAAAAAAAAAGGCTTGGAAAGGCAAACAAGCTAGAAATCTAGGGCGGTACAACCAGTGCTAGACAGCATGGCGTGCTCGTCTTCAGAAGCTTGGAAAGGCAAACAAGCTAGAAATCTAGGGCGGTACAAACAGTGCTAGACAGCATGGCGTGCTCGTCTTCAGACAATAGATTAGAAACGTTTCATTTAAAACTGACAGTATTCTCAGTTTAGATAATTTAGTTCCTGTAGAAAAGAAAAAAAACCGATGGAATTTGACTAGAATCAGATCTTGAGAGGGGGAGGGAGGACATTCCTACTTACGGATACATCTCAAAGAGAAAGATAGAGAGATAGGCATATAATTTGTCTCAATATTAGTTTATTACAAATAATCAAGCGATCGATTTTCCCTCTTTCTGTAAAAGTCACTTGACATTGAACATATATGTACAATCTAATTATATTTTCCATTTCAGATTGTAATTTGCGCTCTCGCTCTTTCTCTCTCTCTCTCTCTCTCTCTCTCTCTCTCTCAGACGCAAGAGTAACCAGATAAAAACTAACTAGAGTTGTTTTTCGCATTACAGTTAGTTTTTGTTTTGCTTTAGTTTTTATTATTTGATAGTCAGAAATGTAGACACGGTTTTTGACATACACATTATAATATATATATTATATATAACGAACATAGTAAATTATAATATGCAATGTTATAAGTATACAGGCCCTTAGAAATCACTACTATATATATAAGCATGCAAAATGACAAGGGAGAAATTATGGCAATTTGACGAAATCACTTTTTCTATTTTACTTTTACAGCTGTCAAAAAACATACTTTAAAAAAATTGTACTTCATCTTACATGGTGACAAACTTACAATGAATTGAGAAGCTGCTTCAGTTAGGGAAAACAGAGCTGTACAAACTTTAAGCTAGCTGAGAATTACAAAGTTCTATCTATTTTCTCATATATATGGACAGAACTTCATAATTCTTGACTGGCAAAATATTAACAGCATCTTCTGTCAGAGGAGACAAAGTTAAAAAAAAACCAAAATAGATGCAGTTTTATATTGAGTACAATGAAACACAATTTAAAAAAAAATGGAGTCTTTAACACTTGGACTTGGTGCTTTTTGTTGAGTTAATGAGTATACATCATAAATAAGTGGAAACGACTGAAAGATACAAATAAAGAGAGAAAGAAAGGACACAAGAAAAAAAGAATGAGAGGGAAAAAAAAAACATTAATGTTTTATTCGAAATGAATTTAAAATCGAGATACAAAGATTAAAAATCAATTTGTTCAGAATTATTGTTGTAAATTATCGAGCCAGGCAAAATTCAAGCTGTCTTATTTTTAAAATACATACTAATGTATTCTTGAGTTCCTTAATGCACCTGCAAGTTAGATTTAATGATTATGTACATCTTAAAGTTGTTCTTTCATTATCAAATGTCACACAAAAATACACAAGAGCCTTTGCCAAAAGCTGGGATCTCTGATTGTCTCTCACTTTGCTGAGATTTCCCTGCTCTTTCACATTGTTAACCCCGTGACCTTGAGCAAGTTTCATTTCTAATGTTTTCAGCTGTGAAGAAGAGAACTTTTCTATTTCTATGTGTTTAAGATAGACATTTAAACAACATTCTAGATCTTATACTTAGCTTTCTATGTCAGAGAACCCAACTTAATTGTCACAAAAATAGACGTGAATTGCTTTTAAAAAAATGTTGTTCAAGGGAAAAACGCACATACACACACATACACACATATATATATACAAACAAAAAACAAACAAGAGGCTTATACCAACAGATGAAGAATATCACAGTGGCAGATACAATCAAATAAAGATTTCCTTGCAGTTGTCTTTGCTGTTGCTATTTGCTTGATATTACATGTTAGCTTTGCCTTAGAATGGAGACGACATCAGCTGCCACTAGATGCAGAATATTTTAAATTTAATTATGATTTGCAGCGATTACACACTAACAAACTTAATACTGCTGTGTGAGTTTTCTCATCTTATCTTTTACCAATTTATCGAACATATCACACAAGACCAAAATAAAAAAAAAAAACTGAAAAGACAATGGGATTGTTGTACACGAGGATGTCTTGGTATATTTAACACCAAAGTTGGAAATGCCTGCAAGATTCACACAGATAAAATCTTTGAAACCCTGAGTGATGCTGTAACTAGGCACCTTTCTAGAGAAAAGGCAATACCTTCAGCTCTTTGCAAATATCTACAATTAGACTTAGACCGAATGATTTAAACTACAGATTTTGTTGATTTAGTGGTACAAAAGGTATGACCATAAAATTCATCCCTCCAAATTATAGACTCAATCAATCTCAAGATCACAACTTTTTTTTCGTATGTATGAAAAAAGAAGAATGGAAAAATATGTACATTTATATCATTTTGCACATATCTCTCTAGGATAAAAGGACAAATCATAAAAAAAAAAAAAAAACACCATTTGGCCTCTCCTTTGGTACAGGTGTCTTTCAAAATGTTGTTCTCTTGAAACATATTTTACAAAAAAAAAAAAAACATTCAAAAGGGTACTAATAATTTATTCCACTCAAAATGAATTATTCAAATTTATTTTGCTTCATTAAAATACTAATACCATAAACTACTTAGAAAATGTATTTCTATTCATATTATTCTAATCCTATTGGAACACACACCCATACAAAATTTTGTGGTATCGATTTACTTGACTAATATCCAAAAAAAAAAAAATTTGTTTGGGAAAACATATAAGAAAATATTGCCTGCTATTGCAATGATCAATAAGGTATCCTTGAGGTCTTGAGAAATTTTAAAAACCTTCAAATTGCCACTAGACAGATATAAAATTATTTTTCAGATCAGTCCAAATGTATTCAGATTTTGTAAAAGTTGCATTTTGCACACTTCAAATTCTTGACAAAGCCTAACTAATTCTGTCCTGAGCTTTGTGATGATCAAAACAAAGTATCAGTCCTGATGTACCAAGTCAATGACAGCAGAATAGCTCACTTTACCAGGAAACGATTAAAAACAACAAAAAAAAGAAAAAATACACAATAAAAATAGCCCTAATTTTGTCTTCAAAGTATTAGGTATGATGTTTGACTCAATCCAACCAATCTCCAAACAAAAACACAAAAAATTGCACTGACACCAGTTGTTTCATCATTAACTTTTGGATCCTCAATGCAGAATTTTTAATTTGAAAAGCGCCAATTTTTCCAAAAAAAAAGACACATACTTTGTAATACACACAGACATCAACCTTTGTTTCTCTTCAGCCCTATCATTAGAAACTAACATAACATATTGTTTTGGTCAAAGATGTTTTTTAGTGTACCTACGACAGGCAGAATGCTACAAAGTTGTATTGATTTCATGACTAAATACTGTAACATACGTTCACAGTTGTTGGATATTTTGGGGCATAAATTCAGTAAAACAAAGGGTAGAATCTATTGGTGAAACTCTTTTCATTGCAAACATGAATCATATTGAGGCTGAGTGAGAATTGCTTTTTTCTATTTCTGTGGCCATCAGCCTCACAGGAAAAAAAACCCAAACAAGCAAAACTGCTTTCCACTATGCAATAAAACCATACAAATATGCTCTCCCTGAAGCAGCTACAGAAGTTTCATGATTTTGAAATTGATGCTGTGACTGAAATAATAAAGCAAAAGAACGAACACAAACACCAATTTTAACTTATGAAAACGCAATCGAACAACAAAGTGAAAACATTAACACAGTTTGGGTTTCAGGTTTCTTGAGTCAAAAAAATTACAGTAACAATTTACAGCATCCAAGATAAGCAACTTACAATTTACAAACAAAAACAATTGCCAATAAAACTTTTTTTTTCTCACTTGAACGTAACCAATCAAGATTTCTCCTCCTGTGTCCAGCACTGATTTGTTTAATCCTGATTTTTTTTTTTTTTTACTTCCCACATTGTGAAAGAGTAACAGTAACTGCTTTATCATAAGCCATTAGAGTGACAGAAATTAACTCACCTCGAACATTTCACAGATGCCAAAACAAACGGACTAATGTTCCTGCGATGGAAAACTTGTGGCTGTTTGGCACAAAGACTTTTAGTACAATATATAAAATATCCTAGTGAAGAAAGTCTCAGCAAAATGCCCCCATGAAATTGATTCTTTTCGAAGTATCCTGATAAGCTTCTATAAAGCTGTAAATTCTCAAAAATTACAGCCAAGTTCTGCTTCTAACAAAAGAATGGTTTGAAAAAATATAAATAACAGGATAATGAAAAATCAACAAAAGCGCTTTTCTTCAACAGAGGTAAAAACAAATAACTTAAAAGCAAAATTACAAAGGAAAAAAATGCAATAGAAAAGAGCACAGCGTTCACAATTTGTTCAACATTATCACCTGAGTTTAGTCCCTCTTTTTTTTTTTTGTTGTTTTGAATGGGCTTGATAAAGTACACCAGAAAGGGTTTAACCTCAATAGTCTCTCTTTCGAATTTCAGGAAACGAAAAACTCAACTATGATTTTATCGATTACTTTGTATATGTTGTTGGGTGTTCTTGTAGCCCAAATATGGTCAAATGTCAGCAAGTTTCTAGAACACAGTGACATGGTAAGAGTCACCCAGTAGAGAGAAACTGTCGAGTCCAGTCAGCTCTAACATTCTTGGTCCTTAGATGTTCATTTCTGGGATTTATATCTGCCATGTTACGAAGAAGAAAAGGCAGGAGTGAACACAAACAAATTAATGGAGCTTTGGAGATGTTGATAGAGATCTATACACGATAAATTGTGATCAATAGAAATTATGAAATTGTCACTTCATAGAGGATGTAGTTCAAGACCAATGACATAAAAACCAGAATAATAATTATAAATTGAGATGTGAAAGGAAAAGGATCTCTGAGCTTCTGTTCCTTCGACATAAGTTATCTGGAAAAATACTACAGATTTCTTTTAAAACTAGGTGTAAAATTTTCACACATACCTTAAGGCTAGATGGTGGAATAATTCTACATACCAATAACTCCCATTAAACAATCCAAACATTTAAAAACACATGATACTCTAATTTTATTCACAATCTACTTTTTTTTAAAAATGAAAATAAAGAACTGTGAAATGCTGGAGAAGGCAAAGTGTTACCTCAACCAAATAAACGAGAAAAAGAAAGGTAGATTATCTCAAATTTCATAATGGATTTTGTTCAAAGGGTAAGTGCAAACATTTTTTCTCTTGCATCTTGAAATCAGGAAATTATGATTTTGAGCTTTCAATGAGATGGACCAGGAGCTCAAGAGCTATGATAATTGTAACAAAATTTAGAAATCCGCAGCCATGAGCGTTTGGACAAATTAATTCATAAAAAAAAAATAATTGTACTGGATATAATGATGGCACTATACTCGTCAACTTGGAGAATTTAACATACAATAAAGTAAATGAACCCTCTGCTATAGCTGACAACATTTTCTCCTGCTCCGCTCTTCTCCCTCTGTTTTTTGCCTCCTAGATTTATATTCTACGGAGAGAGGGAATACCGTTTTTATAAAGACTTGGAAACTTAGAACTATTTAAACTCCATTTTTCCATTCTGCAATCGTTTGGTATTGCAGTGTGGCTCAAAAATAAAATAATTTTGTAATTTAACAGGTGCCAGCTATATTTTTTTAAGTAAAATAATAAATTAAAAAATTTGTAAAAGGCGTAAGTTCAATTCTCAAAACTTCAAAAACAGAAAGAAAAATATGATTGAGGATGTTTAGAAACAAATGAACTCCTTGGCACAAGATCAGGCTCAAGGTAAGAAAAACATTGAAAGTGTTACTTACATGTTGCAGATATAAAAAAAAAAGAGGGGGACCTTATCATAATGTACACAGACAGACAAAATACAGTCATGTGAGTATTACAGAATGCAATAGGTCTAGAGACCAGTCAAAATGAAGTCTACTGTTGTCTATAAATATTTGAGCAAAAAATTTAAAAACACACTTTTTTTTCTACTTCATTTCAAAACTTCGAATCTTTATATACCTGGTACAAAACCAGATCTCAGCATAATGAAAAAACCCTCCACAGTAGGCCTACATTTTGAGGCTCTATGAATTGTATGCAGTGTTTAAATTGCCACTTGTGACTCAAGACTTGCCCTAAAACCAATCTTAACATGAGTCAAAGTCACAATAGAGAGAAAGACTAGTGTGAGTGGGGAGTTTTAGCATTATGTCTTTGACCTCTATTCCTCTAGGTAAACAAGAGCCTCAATCTTTAGTCCTAACCTTTAGCCTTTGAACTTCTTTTTGCAGCAGCCTGACTGGAAAGATTATTTTGAAGTTAGGTACTTGATTCCCCTACTCCTCTGGTCCGAAATACACATCCTGATACAATGGTTGTGTTCATCAGGATTGAATTTACCTGATTTTACACACTAAAACTCTCCAGTGAAAGTTTTTCTTGCACTTACAGTGTCTCTCACATGTTCAAGATAAATTCTTGACACAAAACTTAGGCATCATCCTGTCTTATTATTATTGTGAAGAAATCTAATTTAGTAATATCCAAAAAATTGCTAACTGTGTTGTTTGCAACACTGTGAAAAATTTTGACTGGTTTCATGACATATTGCAATGTCCAAAGGCATTCATTGTACTTTACAGAATGAATGACATCTTTCATGTTTGAAAATATAATATGTACAGTAGCTTCTTGTATTCCAGGGAAAAAAAAAACCATCCAGTCTCCAACACAGGACTGACTCGACAATGCATCAACAATTCTACAGTGTTTTTGTCTAACAGCAAAGCTTCATCAAATTAGATAGAATTCCATACTTTACAGAGCAGACTAGCAGATCAAAAAGACAATAATTTTCCTGAGGAAAAAAAAGCGCAAACTATCACATATGTTTATCTTTTTTGCACGCAAAATAATTTTCGAAACAAACAATTTAAATGTCTCTAAAGCACAAGTTATCTTCTGAACAAAAACCTATTTTGAAAAGGGGTGACTCCAAAGTTCATGTATATAGAAGATAAAGCCAGTTCTTCAGACTCATAACTGTCTTGAAAATGATACTGGGATAAAAATTTCCTTGAGAAGCCGTAGCAAAAAGACCTGCAATATTGTGAGAATTTTTTTAGGCTTATTTAAAAAATTCCATTCATACTTTTTTCTATTAAGCAAACTACATGAATTTAGTTTTTTTTTCACAAAATCAAATCAGTGATTATGAGAGATTAACAAAAGGCTTACACTTTAAAAAGTAAATTTTACAAAACTGTTGGGAAATTTTTAATTGATTTGGTTTTAGCAATAGCAAAAAAAAGTTAGAAATTGAAAGAACAAAAAACATTGAACAGTATGGTCCAAAACAATAACAACTGACTAGAAGAAAGCTACAGCTGCACCCTTAACCAAATGCTTTTTTTTTATTTATTTAACTTGCAGAAATTTATTTGAAGAAAGAAAGTTGAAATGCTGAAAGTAAACAATTCTTTTTTTTTGTAGTGTCTTTTTATTATTTTTTTTCAAATTTCAAACCTTCCTGAAAAATTTGCTTGAGTGTAAAAAAATTGCTCCTGCTTTTGGTACTAGTCTTAATATTTACAAAGAAGATACAAAATCAAGATCCCCCGAAGTTTCTCCTGCTTGAAATCTACACAGTAAAGTACAGGATTGTATTCTGGCAAATCAAAAACATAGAAATGGTCCAGACAAAGAATTTAAAAAA
>BLXT01003580.1:359925-377530 GCA_019648995.1 Plakobranchus ocellatus
AAAACCCTTTAATATAACCTACGTTAAATTGAAGTCTGGCTTCACCATATTGCATCTGACATGTAGGAAATTTTTTTAAAAACCTTTTGCATTACATGATTTTATCTAAGTTTATCTGCTTGTTAGAAGAAGAAAAAAAACAACAGCTACATTAAAGCTTTCTTTAAATGTATGTTGATGTCTCACTGAGTCTGTCTCTGCACATGCTTATATCTGCACAGTTGTCATGGTGACAGAGAGAAGGAAACATTGAAGGTATGGGGGTTTAATTACTGACAGTCATGAGTAATCGCTTTGACAAGTATGTATACATTATGATATATGTATAAGATAATTCCTTTGTCTAGGGACCAGTTTTGATAAGTCAGAGAGTCAAAAAGTCAAAAACTGCATTCCACGAGTTCTGATGAGTCAAAAATTGCATGCCACACTTTAAAACAAGAAAGCCATCAAAAACCAAAAAAGTTTTTCGTTTTTGTTCCAGCTACTTTTTTTTTCCAAAGTTCAAGCACCAATATTTATGCATTAAAAAATCATTCTCTGGCTATATCAAAGTCATTTTAAAATCTTCAAAATGTGATTTACCCTTTATTTGGACTGGTCCCACAACATACTGAAAAGGTGGAATAATTAACTAAGCAACAATTTCCTTCACAATATATAAAGTTAAATAGTTTTAAAACAGATTAAAATCTTTCCCATAAGCTGTGATCATATATGTGACCTGCTACAATTATCATTCTTACAGAAGAGAATGAATTCATAGCTGAACATAAAAAATGCATATACATCCCAACAGCACCATTTTGAAAGAGAAAAATATGTCAACATTTTTTTCCATCTACACTATTGCACAGAAATAAACCCATCAAATAATATTTTTTTATATTTAATTAGGAGGTATAGGGCGACTTTGCTCTGTTAAGTGATAAAAGAGTAATACTTTATTTAGCTTAAGACCTGGCAAAAATACAGGCAACAAACTACATTTAAACTATATATGCGAAGAATAGTCAGAAACCACCTCCAGGTTATCTGTCAGACGACCCCTCACATCCTTGAAAGAAAAATTGAACACATTTCTAATAGATTTGAATTAACAGACAAAAAATAAACCACCTAAAAAGCAGCACATGCAATCGACCGAGAGTACCAATTTAGTCCCTGTAGTAGTCAGCCACAGCCACCTGCAGCTTTGAGCATTATTGCCCTGAGCTTTCCACATTCTCTTGCTTACATATTGCTTGAACATTTATCTTAAAAAAAAAAAAAAGTATTCAGAAAAAAATAAGTTACACAAGTGCACACTTTCCACAACCATGTTTAGTCACTTAAACAAAAAGAAAAAAATATTGCTTCACTGGGCTCCAAATGAAAGCATCAAAAGTGGACAAATGGAAAAAAAACGGAAGAAGAAAAGAGACAGGAAATACTTCATCAAAAACCTTTTTTTCTTCTTTTGGTCCTACACAGCATTTATGTCAGTCTTAACTTAATATTAACATACAAATTCCAACTCCAACCATATCGTGTTCACTTTTCTCACAGCAAAAAGGCGAATACATCTACCATTCTCACATGCAACTTCTCAGGCACACATTATTGCTGGGGATTCTATTTTTCATCTCATCATTGTGTAACTGTACACAAATAGGCCCACGTACACAACCAATAATCTGAAATATCAAGCAGCTAATCATGAAACAAAAAAATGAGGAAGTAAAAAGCCTTTACAAATAATGGCTCGCAATTGTTTTCAGAAACTTTCATATAAAATGGACCACACAGAAGCCTTTGGCTGTGCCTAAAGGTGTGTTAACTCATGTGTCATATAAAATGGACCACACAGAAGCCTTTGGCTGTGCCTAGGGGTGTGTTAACTCATGTGGAAATACTGTAAAATATAAACATTCACAACTTCTCCAAAACCACAACAATTGAATTTAGGCTTATGATGACGACACAGTTATTTAAGAACTGACAAAAAGAGTTTTGGCAAAAATCAGAAAAACATTGAAGAGGCAGATTGCCAAATTATATTGGGCCCTACTTTTCTTTAGGCACCAGTGATCCTGCCATTTCTATAGCTGTAAGAATTGAGTAGGGAGAGTCCAAAATCATGTTAGCTACAGTTAACATTTATGCAATGTGTCTCTACACAACTGATGCCTGTCTAATCTGTCGAGTGAGTTTAGAATTGAGTAGGGAGAGTCCGAAATCATGTTAGCTACAGTTAACATTTATGCAATGCCTCTCTAGAACTGATGCCTATTTCATCTGTCAAGTGAGTTTAGAATTGAGTAGGGAGAGTACGAAATCATGTTTGCTACAGTTAACATTTATGCAATGTGTCTCTACAACTGATGCCTGTCTAATCTGTCGAGTGAGTTTAGAATTGAGTAGGGAGAGTACGAAATCATGTTTGCTACAGTTAACATTTATGCAATGTCTCTCTTCAACTGATGCCTGTCTCATCTGTCGAGTGAGCACTGATCTAACCATCCCCCAAACACTCCTAGATGTTGTTGAGATGAGTTTTAAGTAATATGAAAAAAAAAAAACCCAACTACTAATCACATATTTAAAACAATTTTCTATTAGCAGAGGAGGAATTCCGGGTAAATCAAACTACAAAAAGCATTTTTTTTTTTTATTCAGGGTATTACAGACCTCTACTATTAACAAACAAAGAATATGATTGTAAGTTTTACAACAGATAAAATAATCTATGAAAATTTAAGGCACTTGGAGAAGTGCCCCGTTGAAAGTGGTCCCTTATTCTAAATTTCTCTTTGGTCTTTTTGTTCTTTATGCTCCACCTGGAGCAAGGAATTGGCTGAAAAACTACAAAAAATCTTGAACAATTGTCGGTTTTATGAGTCGTAAAATTTCATGTCAAACTTTTCACAAACGTATACATTAATTTTTTTCTTCTTGGAAAAACATTTTTTTAAAAAAGGAAAAAATTCAAAATCATAGCTTAGGCAAAGCTCCCTCCAGTTCCCCCATTGGATTGGCAAATATAAAGAATTTATTCAGCTGCTTCAATCATTAAAACTAATTACAATGCAATTTCTGACTCACTCAGTCTATCCTTGAGACACACAGTTCTGCAGACACAAGCCTGTAAGGCCATGCACAGATAACAAGTCTGAACACGGCCACAGTGCTACTTCAGCTACTTCCAAAAATAAAAAAAAGAGACAATTAAATCATTGAGGCTAATTTTGGTCCCTTTATGTCAAAGAATGAAAGTTTTCATATTTGATTAATACTTTTTTTAAGTAGAAATAAAATTTTATAAATTGAAAGCAAGAGCACAATTCCTTTCAAAATATCACCTTTACAAACAAACAAAACGAAATAATTTCATTGCTTTCACATAAAAATAAGGGGGTCAGTTTTTTGGAGGGTTCTGTAATCTCATTCCAAATACCAGACAAACCTTAAGATTACCAGATAAACAACTTTAATAAAGAACACGCACAAAAAAAAAGTAGGCAGAACAGATTTTAAAAATAAACATTTAAAAACAGCAGCTCCAGAAATCCCTGAAAATTAATAAAAAAATCGCTACATGCCAATCTGTATGTGGGGGGTAACAAAATCACCCCACAACTTTACAAAGTAAAAAATACAGAAAGGGTTTCAGAAATGACTTCAGGTCAGTTCAATATTGATTTTCTGTCAATGATCATTATGTAATCATATGTCAAATTGAATTTTTGAGGAATACTGAAAAGCTGAAAGAAAAATTCCTATACTAAGTATTTTTTAAAAAATTAAAAACAAGCTTTGGGGTAACAAAATTACCCCACAAGTATGGATAGGGTTAAACTTAAAGTTCTCTCCATTCTAAATTAAAAAATCCCATGCCTTGGCTGGGATTTAAAAGAGCTCCAACAAGTTTTTCAACATTGTAAAATGTACAGAAAGAAGTTTTGGGTTGTCTCAGCAGTTAAAAATGCTGCAAGTGCAACCTCCCATTCCTTCAGTCTGGTCTAAGACATTTGCAGTAGCACAGTAGAGCTGGAATATCATCAATTAAATCCAAATTTCAATACATTCTTCACAAGACAATGCCAAAGAAAAAAAAAAGGAAAAAAAAATATCAATAAACACCAGTTTTTTACCCTTTCTTTGCAAAGCATTATTGAAATGTGAAAGCACAACCTGCCGAATGGTAAGTGAGGTTGAGATGTAATACAACAGAAATGTGACGATTGTCTCATTATGAAAATTAAGATAAATTATAAAAAAAAAAAAACACCAGTAAGTAAATTAGATTTTGCATCTCAAATCCGTTTTGAAAAATACAAATGCATAAAAATAATAAAAAAGAGAAAAATCTTTTATACAAAAATAAAGCATCTCTCAAAATATAGCTCACTTATACAAGAAGTTATAAAAGTAAGACTAAAAAGGGTAAAAAAATATTTGTAAAACAATTCTGTCAACTTATAGTGAGAGAAACGTATAAAGGATACAAATATGATTCATTGATACCCTAAGATAAATAAAAACATAAAGCTTGAACATTGTGTAAGCATCTGCGCCTGTATGAATTCAATAGTTTTTAATCTACATTTCTTGTGATACCAAACAACAACAACAAAAAAAAAAAAGATAATCAAGTGTCGCATTCAGTAGTTTTTGTTTTTGTACAATCAATGTTTCTTTTCATTTTAAGCCATTAGAATCCTGCAGGAAAGAAGGGGTGGAAAAGTAATCACAATTTGCTTTTCGTTAAGCCTGATGACATCTTTCTTTGTTTCAGTGAAGAAACTGGCAGAATAGATCAATGCTTATCTTTTAAACAGTTCTTATTAGCACAACACCTTTGTGTCCTCTCCCCCCATTCTATCTTTCCAAAAATTACTCCAACTCAAAGACAAGTATCTTTAGTGTTACGGATGAATTTAAAAAAAAAAAAATCCACTCTTGTCAAATTTGTTTTCAACACTGAAACGAATCGTGTCACTCAGAATTTCCAAAGTCAAATAGTGAAAATAATGAAAGATAGGCATACGATGGGAAAGGCAACTTTGTAATTACACTTGTCAACATATTCTACTTGACAAAACTTGTGAGGGAAAGTTTTGACTGGCAAGATGGTATAACAAAACAAACTGTTGCAAAAGTGGGGAAAAAAGAAAAGGTTGCACTGTTTTTTTCTGTCCTTATGTAAAGATGCCAAATATTGGAAGTAAAAAAATACAAAAAAATGAAATCAGAAACAAAAAAAAAAACCCATTTGCATGTAAGTGTGTGTAAATATGTAAAAATATGAAACTAAAAACATCTTTGGAAGTGTGTAAGTGTGTGTAAATAAGAGAAATGGAGATCAAACAAAATAGAGAGAGAGAGAGAGAGAGAGAGAGAGAGAGAGAGAGAGAGAGAGAGAGAGAGAGAGAGAGAGAGAGGAGGAGAGAAGGTGTTGGTTTTTCATAATTGTATTTTTAGGGCTTGAAACTTGAATATTTTTTCTGTTTGCTCTGTGCATATGTCCACAGACAATATAAACACACTCTCTAAAGCGAGGACTTCTCCATTAATGCCTTCATTGCAAAAAAAATTATTGTACTGAATAAAACAATAGGGAATAATTAGCACAAAAATGCTAGTGAGGAAGACAAAATGTAATAAAATAAACTTTGATAAAAAATGCATTAGTTTCAGAGGGCAGAAAAGTGGAACGCAAAAAGGGTAGAAATGGCAAAGTGAAATGAATACAGTCGAGCATGAATATAAAATGATCTGAAGATCAGAGGGAAAATTCCATTGCAGACACAGTACCATAAATAAAGTCCTTTTCATTCTCTCTTTCTCTCTCACTTCACATTAGCTGTAACAATAGCTTGATAAAACAGAAATGATCTTCAACCATGTGAAACATCCTCTTTTTACCCATCACACTCCAACTCCATGCCCCCTGTTAAAGTTACCGCTTGCTGCAGTCATTCTTTGGTGCTATTCTCACAAGTATCCTTAACTGTGCTATGGTCCCTTTACAGGCAAATAAAGGCTTTTGCAATCCATGAAGAGATAGAAATATTTTAGATAACAAAGTAAAGTTACTAAAAACCCTTCAAAATAAAGGCTTTTGCAATCCATGAAGAGATACAAATATTTTAGATAACAAAGTAAAGTTACTAAAAACCCTTCAAAGGGAATATGAAATGGTCCTGTTAAATGCATTGTCCCACAGTAATAGCTACTGGTAAGCCCTACTGTAGAAAGTGAAAAACTTATCTGGTCACTTTATGATCCACACATAGATTAGCTTTGACCATTTGCATCTCATAGCTATCATTTATTTTTCCTAATAAGACAGTAATACAACAGACAGTTTCTACAATATCTACTTGCTTTTAGAAAAATTCTATTTAAATGAAACTTTTCAAGCATCATTAGCAACTGAAAATAAAGGCAAACGTTTCAGCTAGACTAAATACAATTAAAAAAAAAAAACAGCTGATATAATCAAAACTACAGAAATGATAGTGGTAGGGGGATAGGGTTGCAATTTTTTTTTCCCATAGCGAACCATTGGGATACAATTAATTCATCTTGAAAATAACATTAGAAAAAAATATGCCACTTCTTTAGTAGCACCATTTTCCTAAACTTTAAAAATGAACAGCACACTCTTAAATTACAGCAAAAAAGAAGAGGGAAATAAATAGATAAACAGATATTGGGGGTAAGGGTAGAATGAGAAAAGGGAAAGTGGAAGATAAAAGAAAGAACAAGGCTTATAATGCATAGGAATTTTTACTTTGCTTTTTGCATTTTCACTTACATAGAATCTAAAATCTTGAATTTTGCGTGTACACAAGTTTCAATATTTGCTTTAATCCACCCTTCTTCACAAAAAACTGTTGGTGTCATTGCAGATTAATCAGTGCTTTTTTAGCACGTGTCAAAAATGGAAATTAAAATCCAAAGAAGACTAGTCTGCCAAAAATCGATGAACACAAGGCTTGTCACATATGCACTTCTCTTTTCTTGTCTAAAATTTAATTACGACTTGCACCAGTTTTCCATGACCAGTGCTTTTTGGAGCATACGCATTATTGTCGTAGTAACTGACTTAAACAGGTTTCAGAATAACAGTCAACATATGAGGCTCTCTCCAGGTGTACAGTCCTTATCTCTTTCCCAGTCGAAATGAGTTGGATGATTTCTTTGGCACCAATAACGCTGCCACTGAAAGACAATGAAAAAACACAAATATATTGTCAGCTTCTAAAAACTGATCGGCCTCATAGATTGCAGTCGATTAAAAGGCTAGTCTTTCAAGCATTTAATGAAATTGCTTTAAAATTTACTGCTCTCATCTCAATTTGTCATGACAAATAAAACTCGAGATCTGATAGAAAATGTTTTTATTTGGCTCAAAGTATCTTGTTTGTAAGGGGAAGGGTAGCAGTTTCAGTTCATCATCACTTGTAGATCTGTCTGTGAAATTGTTTACACCCATGTAAGATTCTACATTGTCAATAAATTCATAAAAGGAAAAACAAATAGATTAAAATCCAAGATACACGTAAAGCCATGCTCTACCTGAAAAGCACATCAGGAAAAAATTGTAGACCCGTATTTTTTGTCCATATTTTGCATTCGAGTCGGTTTGGTTTTTGTGTACAAGCCAGTCCACAACAAGGTGATCTTAGACTTTCAGGTCCATAGTCTGGCCAGGGCGCGAGTGGCAGGACTCAAACCTACAACAGAGGAATCCCTGCAGATCTCAGGGCGGGTTTGCTGTCCACTGTGCCACCAATGCCCCATTTTATGTTTCAAGCACAGTATTATGGCAGTTAGAAGGTCTGAACATGCGGCTTCAATTCATTGAACTTTTCATCAGTACAGTTGCCACAAATAGCTTAGTGCTGTTTAGTTTTAGATCCAGTTGAGCACTGCCTGTGACAATGATTTTTTTAAAAACAGACTGAGTGACAGAAATCACTCTTAAGTAGTGTTGAAAATTGACAAGAAAGTTTATCAACTTGAATAACAAACAGTGTCAGTACAACTATCTAACGTCTACAATTATTTAGATCTACAAGCTTTCAAACATTAGTGTTTTATCTCTCTGCGGTCTCTGCAAGCTCTCTCCAACAATTCCGCAACCATTCTTATATACCCACCGTCCACAGATTCTAGAAAATGTCATCAGAGTTAACTTAAAAATATAGGTCGATCAAACATCTTCACATGACCCACACGACACACCCTCCACAGTTTTGATCTAACAACCCTATAAACAAAACCTTCATCTAATACCTTTGAGATCTTCCAAAAATCCTGTGATCTATGAGGGTAAACAAAGCTATAACCAAAATAATACTACTAAACTAAAAATAGGTCTAATCTAGGCCAACTCAAAATCTGACCAAGCATTACAAATAACAAGATCCAAACACAATATCATCTATCCCGAGTCTAGATCCAAATCTAAATCTAGCCTCAATTCACCCTCACAGACACCATTTGTCACATTTGTGTTCACCTTGTTATGTTTTTACACTGCAAATAAAAACAATAAGAAACTCATTTTAAAAAATGACCAGGTCTATGGGAACTGCCGAGCAACTTACGTTTGCTGTCTTGAGTGGTCAGCGGTAATTCCACCACTTTCTGCAGTGCAAGCACCCACTTCTCCATGTCCTCCTGGTTCTCTGCCTTCATCACAAAGTCCCTGTCAGGCGTATGAAGTGTGAAGCAGAAACACAAATTGCTGTTTTGACTATTGGAACCCCTGTCTCCCTCTATGGCAGCGCCGATGCTAACTCTGTAACCACCGTCCTTGTGGCCAATATACACTTCCCCTTTAGCGAAAGCATTCTGCAGATACAAAAAGGGCTTTTATCAACTTTGTTGCACTAAAAACATGTGAGTCACTCAGGAGAAATGTAATAGCAAGCTAACATCAAGCCATGAAGAATAAAATAATAAAGAAATTACATCAAACAGTAGGATGAAAATGAAAGTTCGTTCATTTAAGGTGTGGTGTCCATTTTAAAAATGAGAAAAGAAAACTATCAATAATTTTTTTTTTTAAAATATTAGTCCCTGCATCTCAAAAAATCTCCTATTAACTACATGCACATGACAGTGAGGTCAATACCTTCATCTGATTTGAATTTATGGGCACATTATGAGACTCAAAACACTTTCATCTTATCAATCAAAAAAAAAATTTGTTCTACAAATACATCTTTCAAGTTTGTAGGGAAGTTGAATAGAAATGGGTCTATACAAAGATGAAAGATATCGATTTTGAGAAAAAAAACAAAAGGCAAATCACCAGAGGCTCCTCCAAATACATCAGCTTCCGTCTGTCCAAAGTGAACCAGCGTTTCCTAAACGGCTCGTTCTTTGGTCCCATTTTGTACAGCCAACCCTCCATCAAAAAATCTTTAGTCAAATCCTCTGCCAGCTAAGAGAACAAAAACATTAACATTTCAAAAGTTTTGTGGGAATCTTAGTGGAAAAAAATTTTAAACTTTTTTGTTGTTTATGTTCTGACAATATTATGGTTCACAAATTACACTAACAAGATTACAAAATCAGACCAAAGTGTTTGAGAGATAACAATTTATCATTATTTATTTTTTTTAATTTTTAACCTCATGATTTTGTTCTGTAGAATTCTGTCTTCAAGATGCTGCTGCTGCTGTTTCTACTAACCTCACACTCATTACATCACTGTGATTTATCTGAGATACAAATTATACACTTTGAGGGCAAGTCTATTGAGATAAAGAGAGATTTCCATACTACCTGCGAATATTGTAACTATTCTGACCAAATAAAAAAAACTGTTGACCTTTTCAATATAATATGTTGTATACTGGTGCCTATCAGCACATTATATGCACAACTTATCTCGACTGAAACATTAATTTTTGTAACTAGACAAGGATGATTCCCATTCTACCTGTGTTATATCCCGGTCAGGGAATGCTATCCTTCTTCTCTCCCATTTTGCTGCTCTTATAGCCATGTACCAGTCAACAATTTCCTTCCAAATAAAAAAAAAAGAGACAAGTATTAGAGAAATTAGCAACATGAAATATACACAATCAAGTTTTCTAGCCAGAGGATTGTTAAATTGTAAAACAAAAGAGGAAGTAAGATTACACCTTCATTAAGTCATCTCCATATGTTCCACTTTCTCTCCCTAATACATTTTCAGATTTGAAAGATTCAAGAAACTTGATTTGCCACCCATAAAAATGTGAGGCCCTCATTTGATTGGATTGTTCTATGCAGCTTTTCAACTGGAAGTTTTTTTTAATCTTTTCCTAACTTTTAATTTATCCAAGCTAGTCTCCTGCTTCTACTGGATCTTTGATCCAATACCTAAGCTACATACCCTTGAGTCATCTGCATAGACAAAAAGATTTCTTGTAGATCCACTTCTGAAATATGTTATTTGCAGAAGACCAGGTTTGTTCATTTTCTGAGGCACAAAGACGGCGTTTAAGAAATCCAGATCAGCTTCTGCTTTTGCCTTTTAATTGAAAAAAAAAAAAGGGAAAGAGATTTTTATACATATGTGAGCCACGCAGAGCAAAATATACATATGTCGCACCAAGTTGTTTTGAACTAGGGCTCTTTAAATGTAAAAATCAGGTTTCAGACCCATTTTTCTTTTTTCCTTGAAAATGATTTTAACACGATTTCTCAACCCATTTAACCATAACTTCATTGTTCACAACCGTCTTAATTTTTTTTTAAAGACAACTAGTTATTAAAAATATTGCTAAATTGAACTTTGTTTTTCTCAAAACTTTACTGCCCCAGAGAGTGGTTACCTGCAGGTCTTTGAATGTTCATAGGTTCTTACACAATTGTGTTAGAGTCACAGTTTTTTCTCCATATTAAAGGACGTGAAATCTACTTTCTTATGATACTAAAAGTTCCAATGTCAAAATTCAACAAGTGTATACTTTCCCCAGGGTGCCTCACACACACATATATATATAAGCTAATGTAAGTGCTCTAGATCAATTTTGGAAACAAGGTCTGTGCTCAAGGTTGTTGCACAATAAAGATGAACAAAAAAAAAGTCCATGCTGAAAGCAGGATAAAATTTTTATTTTTTTGAAGAGCTAATCAAGATGATAATTTTATAACACCCGTCATTTCTCTAAAGAAAAATAAAAGAAAAAAACTGGATAATATGTATTAAAAATAAATATAATGTAACAGATTGCTGAAAAACAAACAGATGCACTTTGAAAAAAAAAAAAAATGTATTTCTTGGCAAGTTTATAAGTAACAATTAAAAAAAAAAAAAAAGTTACCTTTCCATTGTCTTCATTGACGTAATATGTCAACTTATTGGTGGCCCGGGATAAGACGAATTTACGCAGAGCAAATTGCTTCCTGTCTCGACCAAGTTTCCACAGGTATCCAGTTTTTGTTGGGCAGTTGTAAGACTCTTGTTTGTCACAGTCAGTAAATTCCAAGCGCTCATATTTTGCTTCTATCCACTGCTTTCTAATCACACTAGGAAACACAAAAAAAAATAATAAATCTCTGGTTGAACTCACAATACTTTTCTTTTACTGCTCTTATATTTAGTAAATAAACAACACGAGGTAAAAAAAAACAAAACATAAATGTATCTGAAAATAAATGATATTTGCAAAAATTACTCTTTTTTTTTTTTTTTATTATTTTTGGTTCTCCTACATGTAATAAAGTAGAGAGGAAACCATGAGTGGTAAGAAGAGATTTTTACACAGTTCTGATGTACAGTGCACTGCAAAAACATCAACATTCTATCAAATTCTGCAAACAACACCCTGTTTATTTTAGACCCCAGTTCTTTACCTTTTCTTTGTTTGTCAAAAAGAAACTATATCAACATGCTTTCCATAGCAGCTCTGTGATGAGTATGTTGACTTTTTTGGTCACCCAAGTGCAGTCTTCTGTGCTTTTTTGAGAACTAACATTTCTCAAACAGTTCTTTTCAACTGTTCTCAGCTTTATTCTTTTCATCTCTTAGCAGCAAAAAAAGATTTGCTCGTATAGGTCTATTCATATTTTATAGGAACCACACATTTGAAACACAACAGAGGAAGAGTGCAGGTAAGAACTTCATATGTGAGACTACTTTTCTTTGACTTTGTCTTTTATTATACTAACTTTCTTTTACATTGACTGATATCAGTTCCTGTTAATATTGAAACAATTGATATATCCCTATCGCACAATAAACAGTGTATTTCAGTTTACAGTAACCTCATGTATCATTCAATAAGACTATAAGAGATAAACCAATAGTTTCCACTTAGTCTTGGCTCATCAATTTACAACTCTCTCTGTTTCAAGATAAATGTAATAAACAGGGATGCCCATGGCCTCTGAAAACAAAAGCAGCAAACTTAGCGGTCAGCCGATAAAATAGACAGTAAATCAATTTTCTAAAAAGAAAAAGAACCAAAAAAAAAGGCAGCAATGAACAAAAAGAAGTTCCATAACGGGTATAATTAAAAGGCAAAAAGTCAGAAATCTGATTTAAGACGGTAGACTGGCATCCTTGAATAAATATTATATGTTTGCCATGATTATACAATTTTCATATCCAAATTTTGTCATATCATTTAAGAATTTTACAGTGTTTAATATTACTTAAAGTTTATGGCTGCATTCTCTATCTTCATACAAATCAGAAAATAGCGACAACATATCTTTAACCCAAACTCACTCAACGCAGTCCCATGCAGGTCTCTTGTAGTAAATTGGCACACACACCTCGTATTTTTTCTTTGCCTTTTTGTTGCCCTGAGCCTCCATAACCTAGAAAATGACCAAAGGGAGAAAACAGTTGCCAGTTTAAAATTGTATCAAGTTACAAGTGACATGACGGCAAAAATAGTTCAAAACATTTTGTTTAATTCTACAGCCTTATTGGTTGAACAATACAGAGGGTAATCATACTAACACCAAACTTCAATTCAAAGGAAGATTAATTTCAAAAACTAGAACTTTATCAATGAAAAAAATGCTTTCAATATTTCAAATTAAAATATGTAGTAATTTATTTATTGTAAGAATTTAAGAGTTTTAAAATCAGCACTTAAACATTTGCCAATCATACATTTCACACTGATCCCAAATATGCATCAACCCAAAACAACTGAAATTTTAATAAATAATAAAAATACTGAGACATGCCAAAGTATTAGCATTTTAAATATGTAAATTTAAATGTATTTCAAGCTTTGAAAGCAAAAAAAAAAAGTGCTTTCAATGAATTGATCTTTTGGCTTTTATTTAATCTGAGTGATGCAATTCATTAGGGCCATGGGTAGGGCTGTCAAGGTTGATCAGATTCTTTTTTTAAAAAAAGGATCTTTACGATACATATTATAAATTGAAATTTACAGACAGCTTACAACAAGCACAAATTTTTCAGGCATTGTACTTTATTTTCAAAATTCAATTCTTCGATTATTACTACTGCTATTTTCATATTTTTCCACAATTTTTCCCCACATTTCTATCCTTAAAAACAGTGGTGTTTTACTTCACAAACTTCAAACTGCTTACAGCAATAAAAAGGGAAGACATTTAAAAAAAAAAAAAAAAAAAGATTTTTTTATTCCCTACCACAAAATAAGGACAAACAACATATAATTTTTACCCTCTTTTTTGCAAAAGCCTGTACCTGAATTTGATCATTGTCCCAGTTGTCGTACAGTAAAGATTTTACTCTGCTTTGAATACCTCTGTGAACTCCAGCGCAATTCTGACACAAAAATACTCCATATGTGACAGATGCCCATTCAGGATCTGAATAAAAGACACAGGAGTTCATTTTAGAAAGCTGGGCTATTCTTGACTTCAGCAGCAGAAACAACATTAAGGCTTTGCCTCAGTCAGAGCACTTTGTGATTTTGACACTCAAAAGTTCCTTTTTTGTTTTCATAAAAAAATAACCAAATTCTTAAATAAATGCTGCTAAAACCAGATTCAAAATTTTGTTTATGACTTTTTGTGATTAGCACTGCACACATTCAAAAACTTTGCTATTCCTATATAAGTTGAATTGCAACAGACACTTCCTAAATCAAATTTCATGTAAATGGATTTATAAAAATTTTGAATTAATCAACAAGAGCCTTTTTATTTGATTGCACAAATGAGCAATTGCCAAAAGGTAGATCCTAAAATTGTGTGACCTTTTTTATTGCGTTTTGAAAAAAAAGAAAAAGAATATAGTACTAGTAGCCTCTTGTCCTGAAATTTCTGGACAAGAAAGCACAGCAATTCCCACCCTGTGTATAATTTTCCCTCTTGGCCTTATTTCTGTTCCAGGTGGCCAAGTCCAGGCTAAGCTTGATTTTAGCAAGGTATACGTCAGGCTTAGTCTATTGATCAATCATATGGTCATGGTGCAAATTTTCATTGTTCAGGTCTGCATAGACAGAGATACTGGACTATCATAACATTAATTTAAATAATTATACAGCTGTGAGTTTTTGAAAACGTATATATATTTAGATCTCCAGATGTTCACTCTGTTATAAATTTAGGGAATCTTTCTGACCAATACTGTTTCTACGAAACCTAGCTGTCTTTTAGGAAGTGGCTTGATGTTAATATAGGGGGTACCATGGATCAAGGAAAAATATCTTATACAGCTATACGTTAGTATAAAAGCATTACAAGAGCCTAAGAAATTACAGCCATACTGGTAGAAAATCCTCTAAAAAATAATAGACGTTTGAATCACAAATCAGCCTCTCACTCGGCAGTCAGAGAAATATGAAGTGCTAGTTTTAACGTTTGCTAAAAAGATGGTTAGTGATACCTTGTGTAAGCTATATATATACTATGATTTTTCAGATGAATTAGTTTATTGTATCTAATTGTTGTAAGAAATTTGTGAATGATTACTATGTAAGAGATGAATCATTTGATGCATTACTCGTTCAACCATTAGCTAGGTGAAAATTGGAAGAAAGTTACAAGTAAAGGAGCTTGGACCTCATCAACCCAAAGTTTTTGAGCATTTGCCAATTATGGTGTGAATTATGTACTACTATTTTTACATGTACTCTCGATAAAACAATTTTGATTTTCTGCACCACCCTAGCTGTACTCCACCACCATTGCCACTAATAGCCTGCAAATTAAGACAATGGAATTGCTAAAGTTAGACGAAAAGTTTCAAGAATAATAAAAATAGCCACCGTATTAAAATCAATACTGATTAAAGAGGTCTAGAGGTTAATGGTCAATTATCATGTGCTGAGCAATATTTCCTGTCCTGATAAGTCACACAGATAGCGGAGTAAGAAGACAGGGAGGACTAGGCCTAGCAGGTGCTTAATAATAGTGCTGTTTGTTGCGGCCTTCAATCAGGATCCTGCGCCAGGCTAGGTTTAGTCTCAGGAACTTCCTCAAAGTATGTAGGAAATATTTTTGAGAAGCTTCCCTTTGCCAAAACACAATCACGATGGAGAGTAAAAATAGCTGTTAATATTCCCCATCCTGAGTCTTTAGTACGAGAAGTGGCTGCAAAAAAAGTATCCCTAATTTACAATATAAAGTTAGATCTTGTTGTCCTAATTAATGTTCAAAAGTTATTTGCTTGATTTACCCAGAAAGGATGCATCCAAAACTGATTTTATAAACGTAAAGCATTACTTCTTATACTTTTACTACACCCATGATCTCAAGATATTTGTAAATTTGAATTGATGAGTTCAATTTTTTCAATAATGACTAGTTTCAAACACAACAATGACAATGATAACAACCTACATTGTGACAAACACTTATATTGCCATGACAACTGGCAAGCGTTAGACTGAATGTACAGTGGACAATTAAAGGAAAACTCATTATATGCTTTTATTAACTCTTTCAAGACGGATTTTTTTTTTGGTGCAGACGAAATTTATGCTGAAGAAAGAAGAATGGAAAGACCTGATATATTGGTACACGTCTGGATGGGGGAGAAAATTAGCGCCGATAAATCGACACAGGGAATGTGTTAAAAAATGAAGTAGAGTTAGTGCAGGTGTGTACGATCGTTACTCCATAGCCAGCTTCAGTTTATAATTTTGAAAATGCAGTTTATTTTCTGTGATGATTCTCAAACAAATACAAAGATAGACTCTAGTAATCATGTCTGCCTATCATTAAAAAAAGTAAAATATTTTTTGTAAGATTAAAATAGTGTTATAAATTACATATTAGGCCTATTATTAGATGGTCAACTGATTACATATGAGGAAGTCTAGATAGATTAAGATTTGGATCCAACCTAGATCTATCAGATTCCTGATATCTAGATCTCGACCTTAGATCTAGATTAAATTTATAATCTACCCTTTACTTAAATTTTAGCTCTGGGCCCATACAGAACCAGATTTAATCGATGTCATTCACTTGTATGATGTAAACATTGTGGAAAAATATGAGAAGAAAAAAAAAAGTTAGACGTCTCTTAGCCTAAAATCTTAATAAAATCTAGACGTCTAGATCTCCCGGACTTAATGAAGTTTAATTACTTTCCATGCCGCAATCAACGCATTCTCCATTCCCATCTTGTTGAGTGAGGGCTTGGATCGCCGCCTTCTGCCTCTCCGCCATCTTTGATGTAAAGATCTAGGGAAACCCGTAGGTGTAGAGCTAAAAAAACGAAAGCTTATTGGGCCATCTAGGCAAGGGAGCAACAGCTAAGCTTAGACAAAAGAGGATTCTACACAGCAGCAGCACTACGTCGCTGCCTGGGGTGAATCACTTCCCTGTTAGGCCACTGGACTATTTTTAGACAACAAAAAGGGAAATTCCTCCGTGACAGCGACAAAAGTAGTATCCTTGACTGCCACTTTCAGATGGCCATTGTGTTACAATATTTATTGTCTGTTTGTTTCCCGTTTACATTTCACGAGTGTTAAATACTATTAGACAGCCAAAAATAGTATTTAATTTCATACACGATAGGATTCGATTTCCCAAGAAAGTGTGTGTGTGTATGGGGGGAGGGGGGGAGGTAAACTATGTTTGGTCATGGTATAGTAATGATGTATTATACAATGCATTAAGTTAAATGTTATCCGGTACGTTATCAAAAGTTAATTTATCTAGGTCTACATGTTATGTAAATAATAGACATTGTTACTGTACAGAATGACAATTTATTAATTGTAAACCTCCAAAAAAAAAGAAAAACTTGAGCATGGAAAAGCAATCAAATGATATCTAAATATCGTCACATAATGATTTTTTTTTTAAAGAGGATGATGACGATGATGATGTTGTTAGGGATGGCAATGGCGGTGGTGGTAGTGGTCATCATTATCATCATCATCTTCAGGAAACTAACATCGCGACAATTGAGTGTTTTTTAGATCTGCTGATTCAGGGAGGAAAGAAAAGAGTGCATAAATTGCCAAAAATGTGATGGATGATGTCAACATTTAACGAGAAGTCTTTCATCAGTCATATTTTTTTTCCCTTTTTCACACACACACACACACAAATTCGAAAAGATGAAAAATATTCAAGGTCGAGAAAACTTGAAGTTTTTGCCCTTGCTATCTAATCAAATATGTCAATTTTAATTAAAAAA
>BLXT01003580.1:386067-398260 GCA_019648995.1 Plakobranchus ocellatus
TTGAAAGAGATGTACAAAATGTGCTAAACATTTAGATCTAGTATTAGAATGGCCATTTAACATCTTCAAAGTTATTAATTGTGATGTTGAAACTTGTTGCAGAAGGCTGCGCTCTGGAGAACTAACTCCAATTAACTATAGAGTGTGGCACTTGAAGAAATAAAAGCCAATATAGGAAGGACTGGACTAATATTAGGCCTATAAATATAAGTGGGTCCCATGCTTACGCCAAGTATTGAGGAACCGGGGAATAGTGGTTAGGCCTATATTCAATTTATAAATTAAATGGTTGCCCCATAGTTTAGAAATCTTCCCCTTGTTGCATTGGATTCAGTATGCCAGAAAAGAAATCTCTTGTTTTAAAACGCTATGGTGTTGTTATTTTGCAATAATATCATTAACAAAATCAATGCACTGAGAGTGAGATCTATGTGACTAGGGATGGACAGTGTAACAATTGACATGCACTTGACACCAAATCTCCTTCATCTACTGACAAAATGATGGAGAGTTAGGTAGGCCCACATGGCAATCCTAGTAAATAGCATCTCTCATTCTTATCAAGTATCTCCAAAAGTATTTATTTGTGTCTGCCAAAACCATCAGTTATATTTGCCTAAAATGTACAAATTTACGTAAAGTATACTTTGTTTTCGTAAAAAGACTATAGTGTAATTGAAGAAATAAGATGCTTGTCTACAGATGTGAGAAACATCATTTGTTTAAGACCCAGGGGAGGCTGATGAATTTTCTCTGTTCGCCTGTGCCCATTCAGCACTAGTTGGGGCACCATAGCTCTCTAAATCTAAAGAGCACTTTTTTGGTTCAATACGGAAAAGCAGTGCGATCTTAATGCCCTCTAAAGGTAGAATGTATGTCTAGAAAAAAAAAAAAGGAAAAGAGTGGGACCACTTACTATAGAAAACTAGGACTTTTAACTGAATTTTTAGAGTGCATGTGTTTCCTTTAAAAGAATTCTTGATAAAAACATGAAGGTATTGATGTAGTCTTTTTTCCTTCAAATTGGAGTGAGTGCTATTCCTACTCCTGATTGCCATCCCCTGATCCGAATGATATGACGTTTATTCTATCTAGGCTAATAGTTATTTATATTTTAAAGCTAGATTGATTGTGGGTATGGATTGCAATTATAAACTTAAATTAATGAGGTCATAAATAATCCCGATTTTTAAAAATTGTTTTGCTGTTACATTTTAACTAAAATTTAGTCCAGTGATAATATTGAAATATAAATGCATACTTAACTTTCGATAAAGTTTGTGACCATGGATCTAGATGTAGGGTAGACATATTTATCATCTGTATTACTTTGATGAAATGAAAGTGTAGATCAAGCTTAGATTAAAAAAAGAAGAAAAAAAAATCATGTCTCCTGTAAGGTCATCCTGTCCCTCAGAGTTCTCTTCTTATTGCACAAAAATTTTTAAAATATATTTATTCCCTCTCTCCATCTCTAGTCTCTCTTCTTTTAGGTTTATTGTTTCAGATTAAAAAAAGAATTCCTCTGAACAATGGAGAAAGACAGTGATGTGTTGACCAAGTACCGAGCCGTGACAAACAAGCTGAAAAAGTAAATAAAAAATTTCTTGTGTTTTGACTTGAGAGCAAGTTGGTTTACAATTCATGAACCGTGCAACAGACCAGCTGATTAAAATTGAGATCTAGTATATATTCAGTGAAAACTATATAACTATCACCTTTGACATTCTATACCATTTTAATCTAAATTTACGTCAATAATGTGTAATCCATCAAGAAAATAAATCTTTAAAAATCTGTTAGACAATGATAGAAAGCATTTTCAATTGAATATGATTTATTGATGAACCAACTGTACAGCTTCGAGCATTATGCATGCAAGTAAAAAATAGATTTCTTGAAAATGTCTACACGTTATTTTTTAGAATTCTTTTCTTTTTATAATTGAATTTCAAAATGTATTTTCATTTTCAATATCAGGCGTTTCCTGAAAAAGCCCAATGTGTCAGAAGGCAGTGAAGAATTTGGTAAGTTTCTTGATTTTAATTTAACCATTTCAGGATGCCAACCCCCTTTCCGGTTACAAACAAAATGCATGTTTTAGGACGCAGGTAACCGATTTGGTTACAAAAGTTTTACACCCCTTCAGGATGCTGACCTCCGCTGTGCTTACCTCAGAGTTTCGCATTCTTATATGATGATTTTATACAAATTTTCAAAAAAACGCAAAAACCAATGCGTCATAGGGAATAGAGAGTGTCCACCCATTGCTTCTATTGGGAATTTCAATGCTCTGGGTGGCGAGTCCTGAAAAGGTTAAGGCATAGACAAGTTGTTTTGACATTTACACATACATTTTTATTTTTTTCACAGTTATCGTTACTTTTTTATCGTATATATTATTAATGATCTTAAAATGAATCTTTGTTTTTAAACATCATTGCTATTTTATTTTTTTTTTTACAGCTTTGATTTTGGCATAGTTGTGGTTCATCATTTATTTATTTTTTATTTTACAACAGCCTCTCTCATTCTTTTTGTCTCTGTTTCCGTATTTCAGATGGTCTCTCTTTCTCTTTCATTGTATTCCTGTCCTTCTTTTTGTGTGGTTTCTCTATCTCTCTTTATCCCCCCCCCCCCCCNCCTGCCTGTCTGTCTAATTGTCTCTGTCTGTCTGTCTCTCTCTCTCTCTCTCTCTCTCTCTTTCTCTCTCTCTCTCTCTCTCTCTCTCTCTCTCTTCAGTTTTAAATAAATTCTTAAAAAAAAAAAAGATATCAGTTGTCTCAGAGACTACCCAGATTTTTCTTAAACATTCCATTTCAAATTTTTCATGTCTATCTCATACATTAAGTTACCCACCTTATACATTTCCCAGCTTCTCTTGCAAAGACCCTGAAGAGCCAAGAGTGCCCGCAGTATGCAGGGTTTTGCTGCCTTGCACAGGCAAGGTGAGTTGTATCCGGTAGATTCTTCTGTTGGAGATTTGAACCCCTCATCTGAAAAAGGCATGAAAGTCCAAGATCACCTGGTTGTGCCCAGGTTATACATGAAAAAGGAAAACCAAAACTTTATCTAGAGGCATTTTCCAATCTCAAGTGAATTTAAACAGTCTTGTGTGACTGAGTGAAATATCTTTTGTCTTGCATCCCTTGGCATTAGTTTTTAAGCCAGTCAGGCAAGCCAAACGTCACAAATGACATATTTGCATTGCAGGGTCTTCTAAAGGTCTCGCTCTCAGTTTTGCACCAGTGATTTATATTCAGATATATACATAAATATAAGTATTAAAATCAATCCTAAATCATTATAATTAAAAACAATCCCAATAAGTGAGTAGCCCCAAATTATAGGACCTATCCAGAGAGGTATTAAATACACACAGGTAAATCTATATAATATATTTAATATACTTTTTTTTCTCTTTTCATTTTAAAACATTTTACATAGTTTGCTTTATGGAGTCTTTTTTTGTGTGGGATTATGCATTTTTAAAATTATACAGTATCTCTGACTTTCCTGCAGTCTGTTGGTTAAAACAGTCTATATTTGTTTTGCATTATCTGTTAGTTGATCTGTCATGTGTGTTAATATTTCAGTTTGGATAATATCAAATGTGGTTATCATTTAAAGCTAAATATTTGTTATCCAATACTAGTATTGAGTTAATGTTGCGAGTAATACTGCTCATTTAAAATTTTTGAAAAACTAGCATTCTTTAAAAAATATAAAAAAGAACCCATTGATCGACTTCTTTCAGGGGTAATATGGGCCTTTTTAGTTTTCACTGTATCAAACGTCATTAACTGTGTACTCACAAAATATTTAAGATTTAAGATGCGTGATTCAATATTTTGTGGGCATTTGGACTTGCTGTAATTAAGCATTTCTGTCTTTTCTTTTGATTTCTATGAAAATTTAACAATGTGCAATTTATCATTGTGCAACTCACTAAGTCTTTGATATAATTAAGGGCATTTAATGACCTGTTCTCTGTCAAGATGTGAACACACCCTCTCCAACCCTGCTGGGGAGGCACAGGCCCTCACAGATGCTGCAAGGTCGTTCCTGGAGGCTGAACAGATGGACAAAGAGCTTCGAGTGCCTGGCTTTCAGGAGCATCTCACTGCAGCCATTAACTGCTACAGCCACGCCATAAGGGTAGGCTATGCTTTATTTAACATTTATTTATCTTTCATTGACCCAGTCATAAGGGGTCAACATTGCTCTTACTTATTACTTATTTTAGCTGCGACTAACTGGAAGCAATGGGAACAAAAATCTTATGGATTTTTTTTTTAATTGCCATAAACTGCTAATGTCATGTTATATGAGTAGACCATGCTGTTGCACAGTGTTGTGTATATCTTTCAATAGCTTGACATTCTTTGGTAAAAAAACTGTATGTCTTTCCTTTTCATTCACCTTCATATTTATTAAAATATAAATTTTTATATAAATATTAAATGTTACAAAAATTTTTTTTTTGATTCTGCATATTAGATGCAAGCAAAAGAACAACAAAAAGAAATCAAACTGTAAATGTAATAGCTTTTAAAAATATCTAGCCGATGTATCATCCAAATAAAGGGGAAAAAAAGAATATCAGATTGATTTTTGGAAAAAAAACACATTTTTTTTAAATTAAAGAAATACACAACTGATAAAGCTTGACTCTTCTCAGGTTCACATTGAAAACAAACAAATTGCTTTGGCTGCTTCTCTGTGTTTGGAAGTTGGGAACGTTCTCAGGGTAAGCAACGACTGATTAAGCTTATGAGAGCTATAGTTTTTGCCAGTTTCATGTTTAGCTCTTAAATTAGTTTGAAGTGAATACTTGCAGAAAGAGCCAGAATGAGTTAAGATATTCAATAATTTTCTCCATGCTCATAAATCATGTCAACTGAATTTGAAGGGTTGTTGGTAGCACAGAGGATAGCATACCCATCCTGACGTCTGCAGGAACCTTTTTGTCAGGTTTGAGCTTCGCCACTGATGCCCTGGCCTGATAGAGGGCCTGAAAGCCTGAGATCACCTCATTGTAGACAAGGTTTGTAATTTCTTCATTGGGAGGAACATGTGATTTCAGATTGATTTTTGTGCTATTCAAAGCTTTCTGATTCTTTTTAATTATGACAAATTATAAGTTTAGGGCAAAGAGTATTTTTTTGTTACAACTTTTTACATACACATTTAAAATTAAGATTGAAAAATCTCAAATCGGAAAGTAATTTTTGTAGATCTAGATTTCTATGAAAACCTTGTGGTGTGAAAGATGAGTGACTTTTGCTGAAACACGATAGTCTTTTTGGTTTTGCCCGGTCACATTTTCTGTAAGATATTTATTGTACGCTCAGGAAGTGTCTCATAATAATAGCACTCCTTAATGGTATGAGCAAATCATTGTTCCAGAATTTAAAGATATCAAATGTTGAAAGCATGGCATTGTGGTGCTGTAGGTGTTTTTTTTTCATTTTAAACTGGAATTCTTGAATGAAATAGCATCACAAGGAAATGAAATATTTTATGACTACTGTGATAATACAGTGGTTTCAGTGCATCTTGTAGTTTTCTATCAAATGATCTCATCATAAACCTTCTAGATTCATGCAAACCTGAGAAAAATTTCTCAGTGTTGAATGTTAAGATAGCTTTTGTCTGCAGAGAAGCATTTCTTTTTGTGTTGATATTACATGTATTAAAAATAAAATCTGTTACTGTTTTACTTCTGGTTTGTGGGTTTTTTTTTGCAGAAAATGAATAAACCTGGAGAGGCGATTGTACATTACCAACGAGCGTCAGAACTGCAATCACAGGTGAGTTATTTGTTGTCTTATGCAAAACATTTGTTTAAAATAGAAATGTTTTTAAAGCCAACGAGGGCCTTTTTTTACCTTATCCTTCAATATATATCATTATAATTTGGATGTCCCATGTAATATTCTCTAGAAAAAGACATTTTTTCCCCCCTTTTTTAACTGTCTTTTTATTTTTTCTTGAAATCTCAATACCTTGATACAGATTCACTACATCATTACGGCCAGAACCCACCATGGCAAAGCTTACAAAGTGCAGTGCCTACCTGTGTCAAAATGTTCAATATGAAACTCAATGCATTTGCTTTGATTTAGTTTTGGCTGTCAAATACACTTATGTTGTGTACCAAGTTTTAAGTATATCAAGTTTGATGAATTTTCTGTGCTTGTTTTGTAGAGTGCCCTAGACTGTCTTTCAGCTTTACAAAAGGTGGCTGAGTGCAAGATGGAGACCAGTAAGTTTGACAGATAAGTCTGTTACCAGATAATAGCAAATTGCAGGCAAACAACTTAGTTATGGGAAAAAAGATAATTTACGGAATTTATAAGTACATTTTCAGATTTTGGTTTTGGACTTAAAAATATATCTAGAAATGTTTTAAATAACTAGGAAAATGGTAAACTTGCCCAAGATTCAAGTGAAATGGTACCTTTAAAATATAATGGTTCTTTAGTGCAAAGAATTTACCTTCAATGTATTTTTTCCACAAGTAATGTGTCTGTCAAAAGCATGGCAGCTTAGACTGGTCTGTATTTTGACATTTGTATAAGCGACAAAGGACAGGAAAAAGTGGAGGACCATGATCGCCAACGCTGTAAAGCAAGGCACCTGATGATGATGATGATATAATTATATATATATATTATGATAGAAAGCAGTCTCTGAAATTATTTTGAGCAAGTTTTGTGGAGGTATGTGACATGGAATTTAGTTCTTCCAGGTCTCAAGTTGGAAGTAAATCATGTGAAGTGTTTAGAAAATATTTTCCTCAAAATCGTTCAGGAGACTGTGAAAATAAGATGAGCTCAAAATTGAATTTCTCACCATTAGCCATTTTTTTACTAAACCCTTTACTTATGATTCTTATTTCAGAGGACTACGAAGGGGCTTTGGCTGTACTTACAGAAATGGCTTATTTGGCCCATGAAAGAGGAGGCAAGTTGAATATCATTCTGTTCATTTTTCTATGTGCGTTGTGGAATTGATCGACTTTAAATCTAAGGCTGGATATGATAAGTATTTTGATTTAAAGCCACCTAAAAATTATGTTGGGTAAATAAAAAACAGCACATACTTTTTTTTAGATCAATATTCTACCTGAAACCTATTGTGGAACTATAATTTGAAGTGTTAAGAAAATGATGTTCTACACAGAGAAAAAAAAAGCGATCCTTCTCACATGTACCATTTGTATTAATTATAATTGATATGAGAAAAAATAATGCAGCAGTGGTTCCATATACAGTGGAGCATTTTAAAACCAAAATTCTAAGGATCACAGAAATGATTTTGGTTCAAAGATATTTTAGCCAAGCCCTGATAATATTTAAAGAAACAACCATTTCAGGATTCAAACGTTATTTTGTTTTAGCCATGAATTTTTGATTGACACATTTTTGGGTCTACAGTGCCTTAATCCATATACAGTGTAGCTCTATCACTACTAATTTCTTCAGTTATCTGTTCATCCTTTAAATCAATGTCCCCAGCCTATTGTTCGTGCATCACTGGTGATCTAGATGATATGCAGGCAATATCAATTCTTCCTAGGTCATTTGTGTTTTCCACTTGTGAATAAATTGATATCTGAATTGAATTGTGTTTTCCAGGAAACAGGAGGCACACAGGGCTGTACAGATCTAAGTGACACTTGATCGTAAAAGTTTGGGGGCCACAACTTTCAGTCTTAGAGTTTTGTGTTGTTCAATTCTTGTGTGGTGATTGCAACTTTGGGTATCCTCTATTATGATTTGCCTTTACAAAACTGTCTCTTGTTTTCACAGGTTCTTCAGTAACTGGTCGGCCCATTGGGGCATATTGTGATATTCTGGCCAGGTGTGAAATAACACGGGTGCTTCTCCTTTTGCTTTTACAGGTGAAATAAAATGTTTGGTTTAATTATTGGGTTGTGATGTGCTGGTTGCTTTTTATTGAAAAAGAAAAGTGAAAACAACAGTAGCCAATCAGATGTATACTTTAAAGATATTACAACAGTGAATAAAGAGAAAGATATTTTGCCTTTCATTGATTTCGTCCATTGGTTTTTAAACAAAAATTATGATATGAAATTAAAAGGCTGAGTTTCCCCCCCCAAAAAAAAGATAATTTACTAGTGAAGAAACATAAAAAGCAATATTGTTGCTTATCCGAGAAAAAAAAAGTGACTACTAGTTTTATACACTGTTTTAAATCTTAACCAATTGTAAAGATGTGTACAAAAATAAATTATTTACTCTGTGGCTTATCCATGATAAGAGCAGTTTCTTTCTCTTTATGCCAGTAACATAGCATTATGTCTTGTTTTACTCTTTAAATACAGATGTCTTGTATCAAGTAATGATTTTTCCATTGTATATTTGTAAGAATGTTCAAGTATGTTTTTAATACATCAGTCAGGACTTCTTGTGTATGAAAAGAATGAATTGTTATTCTTTTAACTAAAAGAAAAAGAAAATGTCCGAGCAGACAATTAACATTGGGATCATGTAAGAACTACATGCTGGATGGTTAGGCAATATTGTATTGGCTCCTTACACTTCATTTTCTTTTGTGCTTGCCTATTAAGATGTTTTTTGAATTTTAAGGTAAGGATTTGCCTTAGGCAAAGTGGAATAACTCTGGTGGCCTTGTTTTGCAGCCCACACCACAGAGAATACGACCAGAGCATGCGCAAACACTGGAGAAATACACCTGGGAATCTTGCGATAGCCTCACAGGTTGGACATCATTTAATACTGTCTCTGTATTGTCATATATACTCCATTGTAATGGCACATGTCATTCAGGGTCTTTTTAAAATATCAAGAAAAAAAATTTTTTTTTTCCTCATGAAGATACAGGTTTCGGCTGAATCAATGAAAGTTTTATTGGCACAGTTCTATAAAGCAAACATTATCTGATAGCCCTTAGTCTCAATAATGAAGTGATAACAACATTCTATTTTGGCATAAATCTGCCATGTGCCATTATGGTAGAGCAGTGGTGCATGAGGAATTTTAGGGCAAAATGAGATCCATTTGTGAAATCATTGACAAAAAAGAAATTTTATGAGTGAGCAATCTGTATTCCCAAGATAGCTGGGATTGTTTTGGGATGCAAGAGGCTACAGTGAACACAATATTGAATGTGGATGACTGTGAAATACTTAATTGATCACAAAACAATTTAATTATAGTCAGGGTTACATTAATCATCACTTTAAAAAGCCAGTTTTAGTGTATTGCTCAGAAAGGCTTCATATGCAGAAATTAGTAAATCACTTTTGCACATAGATTGAATGTGTAACAGCCTCTCAAAATAAGCCAACTTGTGGGTCTATTTTGAGAGCTTTTGTTTGGTTTTACATGTTATTTACCAGCTACAACTGACTTTGGATTTTAGAGTAGAGATTTAAATACGATTGTGTCTACAGTTTTCTTGTTTAGTTTGCCACTTAAAGACATAGATATTTTTTATTACTCAAATTCAAAAGGGATAGAATTCTTTATTTTTGTGAGGATAACTTTCTCTTTTGACAATCTGGTGTATGGCTAGGATTTGAATGAATTTTAATCTTTAACAGCTCAACATTCTTAACTCACAGAGGACTAAGCCCTGGCGGATATACATACGCTTCAGACAAGCTATTTTCGCCCAATTTAAAAAATTCATAAAAACAATTCCACCATTTTCTTCACACACAAAAGAAATAATGTAGGTGTAACAAATGCAATACTGTAATTTTTTTTTTTTTAAGGATTTTTTTCACATCACCATGAAATTTGATTTTCTGAAACATTTTTTGAAACTGTTCATAGGCATTAAAATTTGAGAAAAAATTAATGTGACTGTCTTTCAGATTTCATTATTTGTTTTTGTGGTTGTAAATGAAATCATCACTGTTCATGAACTAGCTCAAGTCAAGATCCAGATCTAGTTCTGCTTGATTTACCCTCACCTATCTTAGATCTAGATGTAGATTTGGGCGTTTCCTTAGTTTTACTAGATCTAGATCTCTAGTACTAGGTCTAGGGTCTGATTCTGGTTCACTATCAGATAAATCGGGTTCTTCAGTATAAACTCTTGGTCCCCATCATCAATAACTTCTTCAATTTCACAATCATCAAAAATATCAAAGATATTGCTTTTGTGTTGTCTAGTTGCCATGTTTCTACCTTGCGTTTTCAACACTGTTAGGAGTGGCTTCCTCTTGAGCTTAATAGCATAAAAAGTTACAACTTTATGAAAACGAGACTTGTTATGAAACGAAACAAGATGCGTAGCTAGCGTTAAGGATGGATCCTGCAACAATTGAAGGGTTTCTATAGAAGTCATAGGTCGGCAAAGAATGTCCCACAACAGGATCGGGGATCTGTCTTGTTTGACATAAGGAACAACCAGCAACTGTTGCAGGATTAGTCCTTAATGAGTTAATGTGTCCCATTTTCAGAGACATCTTATTGTACTTTTTCTTTCAAAGAAATTCTCTTATCATTAACAAAATTGATTTAAAAAAAAAGAAAGATTTCAGGGTTTGAAAATTTAAGAAGAAATGTTTTTACCTCTCAATGACCCAATGTTTTTGCAATGATGTTATGGGTAAAATTTATTCAGAGCGATATGTTGTTTAATAGCATTGAGGCGTGATAATTGACGTTAGAATTGTTTTTAAAATTTCAACACAGTTTTAAAATTTTCTCAATACTGGCATAAAGTCAAGAATTAAATTTTGGGGCTAATATAAAATATTCTATGTGATCTAAAAATTCCTTTTTTGTTTTGTTTTAATGGTATACTAAAGTTGAGACAATTGATGAACTTAAAGCAAGAAAAATGAAATATTTAAAACTTTTACGATTTCTGTTATTTTGCTAATTTTTTGTTGGATCCTACAGTGGGTAGAATTTTCCTTGCTTGATGATAGTGAATAACATTGTGTTCTTTATACTTGCAGAAATGTACCTTGGCGAGGATCTCTATCTCTTGTTACAGTCTGTAGTGGTAAGGAACAAACATTTGTTTTTTGAGTTTTTTGAAATTTTTTTTTAATGAAGGAACAAAAACCTCTTCCTTTATCAATAACTACACTGTAATCATAGTGAGAGCAATAATAGAAGTCATTTTGAGTAAGCAGAACTAGAGAAAACATGTCAGTTGACACAGGTTATTTGTTGTTGGTATTTTTGCATGCCTCTAAAATCTTGTAACCAGATACCGTGAGTAACACATTAATTTAGGCCAGAAAAGGATCAAGAATTCAATATTTTTATTTATAGCAAAAACTTTCCATTAAAACTGCATGTGTACCAGATTCAAAGGTCTATGGGGGAAAAAATGTTGAGCCAATAAAAAAAAATATCTAAGACAAGTTATTAAGATATAAAATACATGTAAACACCAAAGCATTCTGCAGAAACACAAAGTAGTTTTAAGCACTGCTCCTCATGACTTTGGCTTGTGACTGCTGACTCATATCAAATGGATACAAAAACATTTAATAAATTGTTTAATCAATGGTAACATAAATGAAAAGTTTTGTAGGTCAAGGTCAATGTTAATTACTCAATCACAAATATGCGATCATATTGCAATCATTTTCCAGATGGCTTGTCAGTCCCAAGATTTGATGTCTCTCAACGCCTTACAGAAAGATCTGTGGCCACTCCTCAACCCTGAGCAGAATCAACTTCTACATTACGTTATACAGGAGCTGACACACCCTAGTGGTGAGGGCATCTGAGGGACTCTTGCAATGTGTGTCATTAGGCTTTTAGAATCAACATCTACGTTACCTTATACAGGAGCTTACACATGAGTGGTGAGGACATCTGAGGGACTGTTGCAATGTGTGTCACCAGGCTGTTAGAATCAACATCTACGTTACCTTATACAGGAGCTTACACACCCTAGTGGTGAGGACATCTGAGGTACTCTTGCAATATGTGTCACCAGGCTGTTAGAATCAACATCTACGTTACCTTATACAGGAGCTTACACACCCTAGTGGTGAGGACATCTGAGGGACTCTTGCAATATGTGTCACCAGGCTGTTAGAATCAACATCCATGTTACGTTACACAGAAGCTAACACATCCGAGTGATGAGGACATCTGAGGGACTCTTGCAATGTGTGTCACCAGGCTGTTAGAATCAACATCCATATTATGTTACACAGAAGCTA
>BLXT01003580.1:398301-411043 GCA_019648995.1 Plakobranchus ocellatus
GTGATGAGGACATCTGAGGTACTCTTGCAATGTGTGTCACCAGGCTGTTAGAATCAACATCCATGTTATGTTACACAGAAGCTAACACATCCGAGTGATGAGGACATCTGAGGTACTCTTGCAATGTGTGTCACCAGGCTGTTAGAATCAACTTTTACATTACGTTATACAGAAGCTTATCTATGCAAGTGGAAGGGCATATGAGGTGCTCTTGTAATGAGTGTCACCATGCTGTGAGAATCAAACTTTACATTACGTTATACAAGACCTTACATACCGAAGAGGTGACGGCATCTGAGAGTGAGAGCCCTTAAAATGCATGACACCAGGCTGCAGAGGATCTTTCAGTCATTATTGTGGTGTATGTATCTTGAAAGTGAAAGTATTCCGATACTGTTTAAAGAAATACAACCAAGGTTATTTCTAGGTTTGATCAAACATAAGCAGGGCTGCCAGTCTGTTTCAAAATTTTTATTTTTGGAAGTGAGTGGTTTCAAAAATGATATCTGAGCTAAATATAAATATATTTATGTATTAGAAAACGGCTCTAGATTTTGTCAAAAAAAAAAAGAAAGAATTTTTTTCCTTTTTTCCTCAATATAAATGAATAATCTCATTTTGCATCAATGTAACAACATTGGAAATGTTGAAGCAGCTAAAAATCTTAACTCACTTGAGACTGGGCCTGCAGTGGGCTACCGAGCACCCAGGACTGAGCTTGCAAGGCCTGGTTTTGAAAATTCATGAAAAAAACCTACTGATTTAATTAATCTAACTTTGAATTTGTAGAGTTGAGTTTTCAAATACAAAATTTAATTTTAAAACAAAAAGCTTGAACTTTTCTTTGTAACTTTTTTTTTCATGATTTTTCAAAAAAGGTCTCTAAATTGCTCCTCGCATAAATTTTCCCAGACCCAGACACACCCTCACATATCACACTAAATCTGCAACAAAATAGATAAAAACTGATTTATAAGTTTTTATTTACCTAAGTAAAAAGCATCTTAAGATCTGAGACTGCAAAAAGGAATGTGAAAAGCAAATTGTTGTGTTATGTAGTTTTTTGATTGTGAAATATGAAAAAGCAAGGTTCCAGGCAGAGTGGGATTTCGCAGATCTTGCACGGAAGCCCTGCCACCACTGATCTTGCTGGCAATGTTGTCTCTGCAGACTTTGCACTCTCTGCGAAGCTTAGATTTTGCTCCTGTAGCAGGCAGCTGACCAGATGGTGGAAGTGCGAGTGGTCCAAGCGTAAGAGAGTGTTGGTGTTTTTTCTGAGAGTGAGGAGTGGGTGGTTGAGGTCCCCTTTCATGTTTGTACTCTGCTGTCAGCTGTTTGCCCTGTGCTCTTATAAAAGGAGGGAGAGGGAGAATGCTTTTTTGGTGAAGTTTTTGTAATTTGTTATAAATTATCATGGCTTGCACAATTGAGAGTGTAAGTGCATAAAAACCTTTTTGGACCACTTGAGAGTGTGGCGGGCAAGAGGTAACTATGCTATGAACTGATCAGAATGGTCAACAGCACACATTTTTTGTGTAGTCTGTGACACATACAGGTTTCTGTTTTTCCCCTACAGTGTTTCTGCTTGTAGTGACTGTTTTTGTAAGTGTATCGGCTGAGCGAGGATTATCATTGTTGGGCTGCCCAACTGGAATATAGGTGGAATTGTCACTTAATAGAAACATGCTGAGGATGGCTTTGAGCCTTTTTCGTGTCAGGATCTGGTTCACAAACGGAGCCATAATGAAAGGCTGGAGGCACTAGTAGTCAGATATGAAGGATTTTTTAATGACACCATGTGAATTGGAATGAGGATAAAGCCTTCATCTCTTTGATTGACACTGTTTTCCAGTTTTTTAGGATCTTGCCACCTTCAGAACTGAGTTTTTCTGGGTGCTGAGCCCTCAGTTCTGTGGCATATTTGTTTGTTTGCTCTTTCACGAGCTTGATGAGGTCGTTCTGAATAATTGTCTTTTTCAATCAATTCACTGTTTATACCAACTGCACCTGCAAAAGTGAGATGGATGGGAAACCATTCAAATCTTGGTCCCGTCTACATCAGCTTCCCTTTGGCCATTGTTTGGCTCAAGAGTTAGATCTAAATTCTGCTCTGTAGACCTGCAAGTTGAACTGCAGATCTTATTACTGTCACTTTTTTCCTCTGTATCACTACCTGCCGTACAGAACAGTTCTGTTTCTGCATTACTCTGTGTTTTTTTTTTACTGTTTTTATTAGATCTACACTGTTTACATCTTTTCGTAGGCCTGGACTTCTCCTTGTCTGAGCTAGATTCTGATTCTGACTGCCTATATCTAGTGGTAGATTTGGATCTACAATCTGGGTTTGGGGTGAATCCTGGATCTAAATCTGAATTATAATCAAAATCGGACTCTTTCTTGAAACGTTTCAAACAAACTTTGTGCCTCTGACATGATGCAAACAAGCTAAACAGCATGGATGTAGATTTAGGCCTAGGTCTAGTTTCAGTATGAACTGTCAGCTTTTCAAGCCCGTGTTTCAGTTCTCTACATCGTTGTACTTTTTAATTCGTATAAAATCGCGGATGCGTTCAGTTGCAAAAACCTTCTAAGTACAATTTCTAGCAGTCTCTTCTGTTACAGGATGGGACTGGTCTCGCAACAGTTGTGGTATTTTTAGGTAGGTTTCTAACCTTGACTCTTAAAAAACCATTGAAATGCAAATTGAGGGTTAGCGAGGGCTATTTGCCAATCCTCCCTCTAATCATTCGCACTGGTTTTTTTTTTTTTTAACCCAAGGCTTAGTTTTTTACAGTCTAAGTATTATATATCCTCTGGGGACAAAAAAAAGTCTTGGTTCGCCTCTCTATATCTTTTGCTTAGTTGTTCATGCAAGAGTAGGTGATGAGACAAGTTTAAGCCCATATATAGACAATATTATCTAGGCAAGTGGGAAAGTATCTAGAACAGTCTGAATATCATCTTTAAAACACCAGCAAATGTACCACCATCTAAAAAGTCAGCTAACTGTCTCTTTAGTACTTAAAAACGGTGTTGAGAAATAATTTTGAAACTGCATAGAACACCACTTTAGTCAGCAGGAGGAGGACTATTAATGAATTCAAGGGTGTTGTTACTGCCAGGAATAAATTCAAAATCTTCTAAAACAGATTTAGTATTCTCAAGGTGGAACAAAGAACTAGACCAGATCTCACCAGTAATCTTCCATCTTTTGTTCATATGGTGGAAATTGTCCATACAAAACAGAGCTATTCATGAGGCTCTAATCAGGAGCAGTAAAAAGGACATGAAACGGTGACATTGCCGCAATTATGTATAGTAAACGACCATCTTGGAAATCTGCAATAATGCTTTTCAATTTGTTAAAGAATAAAACACTGCTGTGATGATAAATAACAGGGAAAAGAGATTATTAAATCTATTACTCTGAAGCTCGTAAAAATCAATTTTTTTCCCCCTGAGAAGAATAATGAGCCAACCATTCCTCATGGCACTCATTCTTTTCATCACCCCTAGGACCTAAAACATCTACTGACAAGTGTATTTAACGACTTGCAGCACTTTCTGCACTATTAAAGAAGTTAGAAAAAAGGTATTATCTGTATCTCGTCCTAAGGGTTTGTTGTCATCTCTAATAATATCTTGTTTCAATGATTTTGTAGAGCATCCTTTGTAGCTTTAGATAAGCCTAGCAAGAAATGGGGGTTGCAAAATAGGAAATTGGTGGAGGTTCCTTCACCAAGCAAATCATTTTTAAATTCTGCAATTTTTTTTTGCCAAAGAATTTCATAACAGATGCCCAATTGGACATCAGTGATTTCATTTCGACAATTTCCTTGAGTAGTTGATCACTATCAGTAACTTTATTAGATGTCTTATAGACTTCACAAAGATCATTAAACATGTCTATTGTTTTTTTCAAGTAATGTTTGGGCATACTCAGAGGCAGTGAACCCAGCAGACAAAGCTGTTCCATCATCCAATATGTATCTGATGTTCAATGAAATGTAGTTTTTGTCAGCCTGAGCTATCAGTTGCCAATGCAAAATGATTGTTTTTTCTTTTACAATCAATTATCTGATGGTTAGTTACATGATGAGCCTCATCCACAAAGTTAAGGCCAGCCTAACACGATGGAAGATCAGATGATGCTAAATTAGAAATAACATGTGTTGACTTACAATTTGAATCACTTTCATACAATTTAAATCTGTAACATTTGCCTCTCCCTGCAATGCCATATAATATTTATAAGTAAGTCTTACGTTATCACTAAATTGATAAAATTTTTTCTTCTGACTTTAATTTGTCTCTCATCTTCATCAGCTTTAATGGCATCCATTGATATTACGGTTGTTGTGTTTTCAGTTTTAAGTTGATGCAGATATCTTGATTTTGTTGTTTGCTCAGTTTTTATTTTTGATATCAGAAGGTTGCTCTCTTCCTTTAAATTATGGATTTCTTGTCGGAGAAAGATCATGGCTTTTGACTTGCGTGATTTTATTTATTTATTTTTTTTTAATATGAATTATTCTTCTACAGTTTGGATGCTTTTATATTTGATAGGTTGGAAGACAACTGATCATTTTCTCTGTATAAATCTTTGCTTTGTTTACTAAGCTCCTTTTCTACATTAAATAAATCCTTAAGAGCCTTCATTTTTTTGCTCCTCAACAAGGACATGTAGCCTCACTGACTGGTTTTGAATTACCTCTTCAGGGTTTTAAAAATTTTATCTTTACTTTTGTAAGGTTTTCTTTTTAAAGTGTATAATTATTTGCACAACTACAACCCTGCTCTAATTTTACCTGAGTATTGCTACTGCTAGATAAAGAAGATTCTTTTTCGAGTATTGACCAATCTAAAAATTTATCAAGGTTGATTTTATTTTTTTTCTTTCATTAATCTTTTTTAGAGTAATTGACAATTTGTATCTAAGATGAGAAGAAGGTAATGTTACACTTCCAAGCTGTTTCACCCAAGAATAAAAAAAGATATGAGGAAATCCTTCTCTGCTTTGGAAATTGTCCAATTCAGCAACAATTCTGTTAGTTATCACACAGTCCAATGGTGGAGTCAAGTTGAACGGATCTCCCATATGGTTATCATACAGTCCTATAGTGGAGTAAAGTTGAAATGATCTCCCAGCAATACAGTACGAGTTAAACCAAGGTATGACAAAGGCTGTGGGAGCTTGTTAAAATCCAAAGTTGTCTCCAAGAAATTCAAAAGCTCCACATCTCAACCTTCATATCTCAGACCATGTGCCAATACCAAAACTCAAATCTGAGCTCAAATTTCCCCTTGGTTACTGGCTGAGCCGGAAGGAGCCGTTGAAACCATTCTTTCGCCTTGAAGGGCAGCACTGTATATTGCATATATACAACTGCTTGCCATGATCTAAGGCCTCCTGTATTTTGGCCTCCTCCAGGCCATTTGGTTAACCTTTCATGTCAGACCCACACTCACCTCTAGATTTGAAAAAATTGATGGGAGATTGGGAGAATGCAGCAACAGTCAGCTACACTGATCTTTGAAAGATTTTTAAGACTGAAAACACACACGCTTTAATTTTTGCTTCTTCCATGCTAGCAGAATTTTGCCATTGTCTGCGTCGTAAAAACACCAAGCAATTTTTAGTAAATTTAGCTTGCGCAGTACAGAAATGGGCAAAAAATATTTCCCTAAGTTTCAGACATATATAACCATATAGGCTCCCCTATTTTCTGAAAGAAAAATGAATATACTTTACAAATGTGCACATATTTTTTCTTTATGTGCAAGTTATGCAGTTATACAAATTTGGTAATTTGCATATAATCTGAACAAAATGCAATAAAATTTTGCATTTCTACACTTTGTAGTGAAATAAAATAAAGAGAAATTGTTTTATATGCTTTTTACTTACATTTTATGGTCTTATGGTCATTTTGCATTGATGCCTAGCAATACCTGTTCCATGCAAGCCTCTCTAACACTAAGCACACACGATCTTAGTTGAAGTTTGCTTCCTACCTCCAGGGCCGTTTGCTACACTACAAACACTGCAATCTTTTTCTTTATGATCAGGTATTTGAATGACACCTGATGCACCTGGCCTAGCTACAACCTCCTCAGTCCTACTACAAAGCTGCTCTTCTGCTAATGCCTCTATTACTTTGATATTATAAAATTGGTATCAGGTCATAGGCTGTCTTAGAATGTTTTGTGAGTACAAAGTGTAGCAATTCAACAGCATTCTATTGATAATGCTGAAAACCTTTTTACACTAAGCAAAGTGCATGCAAGAGGAAGACACACAAGCTTTCAGGAATATTTACCAGGTGAGCAGGTACGACCTTGGATTGTGACGCAAGTGCATTGAACGCGGGGCTTGAATGTAAACAGTGGCCAGATCCTGTCATAGATCCAACTGTCTTCTCAGTGTATTTTGCATTACATTTAGACCCAAAATAAATCTTGCCGTAACATAAAAATAATTCTTAAGGCATAAACTTTTTTATTAGAGGTGTGTTCATCAATGTGTTCGTTACGTGCGGTGAGTGGGCAAAAAGCTACATCGTCTACTGAAGTTGATCATCAGCTACATTCGCCATTGCATATTCTATAAATGTTCAGGGCGAGACTGAAATTAGCCAGAAAATGGCAAAGTTGTTTCTTTCTTTTTTTCGCTTAAGTTTACACAGTGACAATCATGTAAGCAATTTTTTTTTGGCATTTAAAAAGAAAATTCAATGCCTTTTTGAACCAGCAGATTTTATAAATGTAGATCTAGTTGGTATTTAAAAAAAAAGCTCAAATTTTGCATTTTTTGCGAAAGCTTTGGTTGTTAAATTTTCACTTTTGTCATGTGATTGGAACTAAAGATATATACTGGCATCCGTTTATGCAAATGAGTATCTAGTAGCCTGAAACATATATTGAATGGCGCTGTCAGTAAAATAAGTATAGCATAGCACATTTGTGCGGCTTACAAATTTTTGTGGATGCGAATTTGGAACTGTCAACTTTTTCTCGCATGTCATTTTTCTCCAACAAGAATTAAAGTAAATTGAAACTATCGAACGGGGCTTTTGATAAATTTTATTCTGATGTATATTTCGTCTGATTCTGTGTGAAAAGAATGTTTTCTTTGCTTCAAAATTTAGGGCTTGGAGTCTGATCTGAGCTCGCCAGGCGGGTTTTAGGTGCATACTTTCGGAAATCCATTCTCCCATATATAACTTCTGAAAAAAAGCCAAATGACTAACTTTAAAAGCCTCTCTGCAGCTTTGAAATGTTTAATATGGGTCTAGAATGCCATTCTAACTTTAGACTCCAAACTGTCCAGATTATAGGTCTAGATCTAACGGAAATTCGGCATTGTTTACATTTTATGTCTAAAACAAAAGCATCTTCCCACAGTCCATATCCTTCCAGTTTAGTGCAATGGATAAGGCATCAGATGAGGTTATCAACGGCAAAATGGAAAGGTCTTTTCACATTTCAGAAGACATGGAAGAAGTAACTAAAATATGCCTTTATCTAGCGCAACTTGAAGTTTTGATTTAATTATTTCAGATTGGTAGTCCAATATACCATCAGGATCCATTTTAAGGCCTGAATATTCTGCCTGGGTATACAATTCAATAAGCTCTGCTTTTTTATTCGAGTAATAACATAATTTACGCCCCTTTTCTCAAAAAGTCTTTCCGTTCTTCTGCATTTTTCAATTTAAAATCCATTCTCCCTCATGTAACTTCAGAAAAAAAAACCCAATAACTAACAATAAAAGCCTTTCTGTAGCTTTGAAATACATGGGTCTGTAATGAAATTCTTCGACTTCTAGCACTGTACATATTATTGTTGTAGATCTAGCGGAAATTCAGCATTATTAATTTACATTTGTGCTCCATTTCGGCGAAACCGCCTGACAGACCATGTTAAAGGTCACCAAAAAAAAAAGACGTCACCGCTGGAATTTCCCCCTGGCTTCACTAAGCCTTTTTTGAGAGTCCTTCTCTCATCTAAATATGTGTATGACATTATATCTGATAAATCTATACCTTCTTTCCTTCCCCCTCCCCTCCAGGCACTTATTGTAAGCTAAAATTAATTACATCAGTCTTGTTTCTTGTTTCTCGTTCACGCTGTCCTTGTTGTTGTCTTATTTCAATCTCAGTTTTTCCTGCTTTAGCACTGGAAGTAGTGGAAGATGACAAGAGAACTGGATATTTCTGAGACTGCTTCTCCCTATAATTAAGCAGTTACCAAGAGGTCTTTCTGCCTAAAGTATGCAGAGGTGCCAGGCTGTAGTTGTTTCTCAACTGCACTTTTTTTGAATTGTACCAGTGATACATGTCCTCAAGTCAAACAGTTCTATAGCTAAATCGATGTTTGTAAAAAAAATGTCCTAAAACATGAGGAAACCTTTCTTAGGGTAATTTCTCATCTCCAATAGTTTAATAACAACTCTGTGGGCTAATCCAGGTAGATCCCTTGCATCCCCATGCCTTTTCTCTCCAATAAACAAAAAAAGAAAGTATCCTGTGGCAGATTCACACAGCATCCATAGCTTTATCCCTCACTTGTAGTGGTGCTTGTTGGAAAAGTGCTGTATCTGATGTGCTCTGTTCTTGGTTCCAATAAGACTTTTATCAACAGACAATTCTTTTCTTGGTCCAGTGCTGACAAAGTGATCTATTCACTATATAATCAACTGGTTGGAACCTAAAGCAAGGATCACATCCTTCCTGACCTGGTCCTTGCGTCTGCCGTGTATCCACAACGTGAACAAATTTTAGAATGACTGGCTGGAATCCATCCCTTGGAAATTCATGGGAAAACCATGGTGTATGTTTTTTGATGAGTATGAGAGCAAAGTTGGCTTTCTAATCAAACCCATGTTCAATATGATTGCCACAAATGTCTTTATTTGTTCATTTTTATCTACCCATTTTCTTGCATTTGATGGAAATGGGTCCAATTCCACATGTCTGTTCCGTACAGCTCACATTTTCTGCTCCCACCCCTGTGATAGGCTGGAGTCCCTGTGACATGATACAAAATACATGAGGGTATAAAATGCTTTCGTTTCACCATAGAGGGTTTGTTAAGTTTTAGATGTTGATTCTCAATAAATGAAATCATCCCTGTAATAAGATGGATTCATATGTAGGGCCTAATAGTCACAATCTATTCTGTGTCAGTCTTTACATTACCTCAAAGCCTGGTCTAACACAGGTCAAAATAAATAATGCAACACTTGAAACTTATTGCGTTTTCACTAAGCCTAGACTGACCTTGAATTTAAGATTGTAAGGCTTCTGAATACACACACTAACAGGCTTCTGAATACACACACAAACAGGAATATCATGGCTGTTAGATTATTTTCTAAATTGTTTATTCCAGTTTAACCATTAAATCATGTGACAAAGGGAACTTCACATCTCTGAATTTGAATCAGCCAAAACTTAATCACTATTTTTATGTAACAGTGTTTCATTTTGTATACCTCCTCAACTTTAGAGGATATCTTTGTTTTAGAATAAAGTTATTTTGCTATGTGTATTTTTGACCAAGAATGATTGAAATTGACTTTATTTTATCTCAATATTTATCATGGACTGTCGCTTTGTGGGCTATTCAGAACTCCTTATTTGTGAAATCAGAGAACCTAATAAATAAAACATGTAGATCTAATACTTAGACAGGTTTCCTTTTAAAAGGTACCCAAGGCAGTCTAGATCTACATTTATCCAGACAGTCCTCCCCCATCTCCTCTTGCTCCCACCCTCTCCTTTCTATTAGGAAGGCTTTCATTAAATCTGGTATGAGGCATTCAGTCAGTCCCAAAAGGTTTATAAAAGATTCCAAATTTCAAAGCTTGTTTAACTGCCAGTTTATTCAACCAATATGCTGGATTTCTTGGATTAAAAGAAAAAAAAATTCTGTTGCATGAAAAATGCAGTCTGTATTTTATGCCTATGTAAAAGAAAATCGCGCAATACACTCAGGGTTCATCATAAAAAAACTTTCTTTGAAATTTCTCAAACTACCTGATGTAAACCCACATTGTGGTTGTAAGACTAGACTCAGAAATGGAAATGACTATTCCATTTTAGCTAAAATGCTTAAAATTAGTGAAGAAGAGGCGGCCATCAACCATTCCGTGGTGTATATCCTTTGATTTCTTTATTGCAAAATCAGACACATTTATGTTCAAGATTTTGAGTTCTTTCATGTTCCAACCCCGTTATGAAACCGTCAGTTACAGCAATGTTTTTTTGGCTTTAACATTATTGGTGGATGGTATCTGTACTGGGTAATTGTGAATTTTTTTTTGTGTTCATAGTAGTATTTGGAGACAAAAAAAGGGAATCTTGCTTTTGTTAATTTTGATTTTTTCATCATTTGGAAATATTTTTTAAAGTGTAAAACATTAGTTATGGTCAGTGAATTATTTCATTGCTGTATGAATAAAGCGTGTTATAGTTAAAACAAGGCCATAGTTTTTGTTGCCTCTGTTTTTTTCTCTTTATGTATTTTGTTAATGATTGGATATTTTTTTTCTATTGAAATTTATTAAAAAATTGATGCAATAGTCATACAAAAAATACATTATACATGTATAAATTATATCTAGGTATGGTTTTACATGGGTTCAGCATTTTCCCGTGGATGTTTGATACAAAAACTGCTTCATCACTTTTTCAGGTCATTTAATGTACTGACACTAAAATTGCATTTGTTCAGAGGTTATTAGGTCCATGTTCTCTCTACACCCTGCCAGTTATAAAAAAAAAAAAAAGATGTCATTACACCCAAAGTCTCCTTTTGTTTGTGAGCAATGTTGTTCCTGTTGCAATTAAAAAAAAAGTTATTGTAATGCTTTGTTAAAAATAGATCGAAAGAGAGAGAGAGAGACGCGTTTGTTCATAGAGGTTATTATCTTGTTCAGGAGAAAAATGCAATTAAAGGAAATATGTTTCTACAACCAGTTGGTGTATTGCTGTAACATTACATATTCGAAGGCCTCTCACACTATAATGATTGAGAATTTTTGTTTTGAATACTCGTTAATGCGTTTCTTCAAGATAAAACAGCGAAATCATTTCAATTTTAGTCCAGTCTTTTCTCTTTTTAAGAATGTAGAATCAATAAAGATACTATTTGCATCAAGTCATTTTTACAAAAGACATAACATTTGAGAAGTGTAAAAATCTAAAACTATCGAATTTCAAAACTACCGAAGAAACAATAATTAGAGATTTCAGGAACCCTTTTCTAACCATGTTTTCATAAGGTAACTGTGTTAAGCATTTCTCAACAAACAAACAAACAAACCCGTCACTTATCTGTATAGGCAGAGACTCTCCTCTTCCTTGTTGTTATTTGGCACGCATGAACATTCCCCACTTTCGTGCTTTCGTGGTTGTTTCGAGGGAGCCATATTTTCACGGAACAAACCGATGAATATGATGGTCAGCCATGGCCAAGTAACCCGTTTATGCACACGTATCTGGGACCCAAGCTCCGAAATCTCGAGCAGAACAAAAGGGATTTTAAATTTTCGTACATTTCTGGTAGTCCATTTGGACTAGTCTTTAGGGACAAACGTACTATAACTATTGTAGTTTGCGGTTTGGTCACCAACAATGTAAACCTACATGCCATTTTCTGTTTCATGTTGAGAACACTGGGAATTATGTTTTTTTTTTCTTCTTATTCTGTCTCTTTTGATTATCCCTATTTATATACATCATTCTAGATGTTAAACATAGCAAAAAAAAAACAAACACCAAACCTACCAACAACGAGAAATGTACGCTTCATTTGTAATTCCATAAAAAAAAAAAAAGAAACGGAAAAGGCAATATGTGTAAAATTATATGCATGTAGGCCTATATGGAATCTGAAGGCCTTCTATAAAAGGCTGTCTCTACACCAAGTTTGGGAATTTTGTTTTTCTATATATATGCTATATTTTTAAGGAGATTAAACTCCTCTGCTTTTTCCTACCAGGTAGAAAACCAACATCATTTTACTACAGGTAGTCTTACAATTTTTTTCTCTTTTCTTTGCTGAATGTTAAAATGGCTGTTCGCGTTATGCTCTACATTTTCTTTGTTGTAATATGATACAACTTTAACAAGTTTAAAACCGCAAAATAGGACCTGTTGAATGTGAAGAAGAAAAATAACATTTTTGGTACTTCGGACGCCTCTTGCAATAAAATAGAAGAGGAAAAAGTACTTAAATACTAGATCTGGCAGAGAATAGTTTTAAATGCTAACATAAAAACCTAGAATGGCATTTGCCCTCTTTTTAATTTCACCCAGATTTATAAACATGACAAAAATAATGAGAATTAAACAGAAAGTACAATAACCATCAAAAGTAATGAAATGTTAGATGAAACGTTTTTTCTAACGACAGAGTGGAATTTCAAGCTGCTCAATGTGCCCATTTTTTTTTTTTTTTTTTTTAAAGCTGACTTGAATAAACAACCCATGGGAGTAGTCTGATGCTGAAGAGGCGGAAGGATGTGCTGGGATAGTTGATAGGAATCCATAAGAACTTTTCAATCTCCACACTTTTGAAAATCCCCTTGCATTCAGTGGATATAGCACAACAAAATGAGAAACAGCCATTAAGATCGACAAATTAAGCACCTGGTTATTTTTTTTTCGAGCTACAGTCATGATGCAGAATTTATTAAGCAGCTGCAAGTTGTTAAGAGCAAGAAAGACCAATTCCC
>BLXT01003580.1:979162-995166 GCA_019648995.1 Plakobranchus ocellatus
TATATATATATATATATATATGCTGTGTGTTTGTCAAATTAACAAAAAATATATATATATCCCTTATTTATACAGCTAGAAACTCCAATTTGCCTCTACTGTTTAAGTTCAAAACTGTTTCGACAATTTTGCAGATTTTTTTTTTTAATCCATGACCTGGGCAAGATATCCATTAACTTTTTCATTTATAATGGCATTTCAAATAATAATGAAATAATTATATTACTTGGATTTGGTGATTTGTTGGTTTTTTTTTCAAAATAAGTTTATAAAGAATCCTCCAAAAATGTGAATTATTTATTTCACAAATATACATAAATGACTTAGCCATCACAAAACTTGCAAGTGCCCAATATCGATGGTATTTTACAGGCCTACATTTTAAATGTTAAACTAAAGAAAACTCTGAAGCAAGTAATTTATGAAAAGACCTCCAGGAATATTTACACACATGGATCCCTTCAGAGAATTTTAATATCATATAAAATATAAATGTATATCACACTGCAGATGGGGAAGTGAATGGAAAAGCCTGGTGTAAAGGGGATTTTGCTAGATAATGGATTACCCATTGTCAATATGAATGTACCTGAAATTCCAGGGCTAATTTCTTCTCAATCCATTCTGTGACATGAGTAATTTTCACAGCTCTCTCCCCCACCTGAGGCTTTGCGGACAGGCGCAGCAATGGATTGCTTCGGAAACCATACCTATGTGCAAAGAGGAAGAACAAATTAACAAAATATAGGGCATGATGAATAGATTCATATATACATCATTGTCATAACAAAGACAACAAAAAAAAAAAAATGAGATTGCTCAAAGCTTGGCTTAAAACGCTGTGCATGAACAAATTGTGTAATGAAATATATATTTTTTTTCCTCATGTCTTTTCAGTCATAGCTTTACTTCTACAAAATTTCCTTTTCAGAGAGAAGTTTCTTTCATTTGTTTGCCAATTTCATAACATATATGAACAAGCTCCTTTGAATATAAGAAAGCCCCTCCCTTTTTTTTTTCAGTGTATGTGTGTGCAGGAGTAGGCATGATATACTGCTAATGTTCTGAACATAATGATTACACTGTTTTTATCTATGTGCATAATTCGGGTCATATCATATAAGAACACAGTTGTTGTTTTTTTTAACTTAATTTTTTTTTTCCACTCTTCTTTTCTTAAATCATGATTTAGCTTTCCGCTCTCTAATTATAAATCAATTTTATTTTATTTTTTAACTTCTAAACTTCTCAAACTTGTGTTTAACTTACAGTTCAATTGCATGTTAGTTCACTTGATCAATTTTTGCTCCACACTGAAGTATGAAATAAAAATTTTTGCAACACCTTTTATAAACTTCTGCATAGTATTCAATTATGTATTAGCATACCTGCCTAGTTGGGATCATCCAATTTAGTAAACCAAAAGGGAAAAATTCGTAATTTAGACCCAAAATTAATAATAGCAAAAATGCAACCTTACTGATACTGTTGAATCTCTTGGGTTTTTTTTTTTTCCCATAAGCAGCTTATGTTAGCACTAATACTTCCCTCTACATATGTATGTGGTCTGTAAATTAAAATTTACAGCTATGATACACATTTTACATTTAGTACAACGAACTCTTTGGCTCCTTCACTGAACTGAACACAGATTTGCTGGGCTTGAGCCATAAAAAAATTCGTAATGAATGAGGCATTTTCGCATTTTCGTAATCTGATGCATATTTAGTAATAATTACGAATTTTTCGTAATACTGGGAAGGTATGGGTTAGTGATGGCCAAGTGCAAAAGGGCCTTGTGTTTATTTTGTAACTGGTACCACATAAAAGTCAACAGATTCATCGATCAAAGCAGTACAATAAGCTGCTTTACACAAACCAAACCAAAGTGGAAACCTCTGCACCCATTTCAAACTGTTCGTTTTCACTGCAACAAAAGAGGAGATTGAAACCACACTCACCAGAGCCTGTCCGAGTGTGGTGGCGGAATGTTTAGAGCAAGCTTCCCAACCAGACTGTTCACTGTCACTGTGAGGGTCAGCGGCGTGTTAGATACATTTTCCATGGCTCGCTTGATCACACCATACTCCGTGGCTTGCTGGAAATACTTGGACTGCGTGATCTTGTTCAGGTAGCGGAAAAACTTTTTCCCTGATCCGCTGCCTCCACCTGCCCCACTGTAAATAAAACAAAACAAAATCGCTTTTTATTTTTAACTTTTTTTTCTGGGCAAGGTGCAAGAGATGTAATTGTGTAAAGAGGACAACTGATAATATAGTGTCCTTGAATGATTAAAAACATCAACTTTTCTATGCATCCACATATCCATTGCATTGTTCTTTACAATAAAGCAACAGTTGTTCAAAATGTTCCAGAAGTGTAAGAGCTATTGCTAAGGTGGAGAAGTTTTTACTGGGTGAATCCTATTGTATGTATACAGAAATGACAGAAATGATTTGTAGGATAGAAACATTAAGTTAAAAAATGCCAAGCGTATCTTTCTGTGATCTCACTTTTTTGATGATCTCTGAAAGATATTTTCTCAAGGCCAAGGTTTGCATCTTTCTATCGGAGTTTAAAAAAGTATGAAACTTTTTTTTTGTAAATTTGGATGGGAGGGTATTGAACTCAAATACAAAGCTATTTATTTTCCTTTTGGCTCTCCCCTTAGAATCACACTTCACAGAGCGATAGGATCAACATATTACATTCCTTGTAACTAGGTCTCTGATGAGAGCTGATGAGTCTCCTTACTTTTCATCTGCTGTAGAAGGCACTTCTTCTTCTTCGTCTGTTGAAGATTCAGCGCTGTCCTCTTCATCTGAGTGAGTGATGGCTGATCTGTAAAAGTAAAAATTTTTTAGAAAAATAAAGAGTCAAAAAAAAAATTAATAAAATTGCATGTATGTGCAATATAGGTTTAATTTTGTAGATATGAAATTATATCATATTTCTTGCTAATATTTGCCCATATCAAAATGGGAAAATGGTTTAAATAGAGAATAGATCAACATAAAGTTAATGCAATGCTAAAGAGCTAAATATAGAAGAAAACCTGATATCTCAATCAAAATGGGAATCAACTGCCTTTCTTAGCAATGAGAAGAAATCTAAAAGTTAAATCGTTTTGCTCGAATAAAACTGAAATCAATGGTGCACAATCTAGATTCTGTTGCATTGAGCAACAGGAGGTTGAGCTGTACTACTTTATGAAATACTGTTATGTTGATGGGAGAGAAAACATCTCTCAAACGTACTTGGTGCTGTCAACTGAATGTCCCGTCGACTGTGAGTGATGTGTCGACTTCTTCAGTTTCATCAGATTCATCTTGGTCTCAATGGTCATTGTGAAACCCCCTGAGTATGTGATGTCCAGATCAACCCAAAACCCTCGCTCATCAATGTAAGGCTTGCCAGCATTGCGTATGGTCGGCATTTCATATCCCATGTGAATGTCTGTGACCTGCAGCTCCTCTATGAAATAGGGGACCTGATGATTAAAAAAAGAAAGTATATATTTGAACAATCATCAAAAGGTGGACTTCAAACTTTTTCACTTTATACAATATGCCTTCAATTTATGACAGGATCACCAATTTCAAACAGAACAAGGTCAAATGAGGATCAGTGAGGCTCAATTTATGTAAAGCAAGATATCATGTGTCAATCTAGATGAAAAAAGTATTAGTGGGTGACCACTCTTTTTTAGTATTTTTTAATCATAGATACGTTTGAAAGTTGTGTAGTTAATGTAAACAGCAAGGATGTATCTGTAAAAACAAGGCAACTGAAAACTAATTTTGAAACGATAAAGCATTGCTTTTTTTTTCACACCATTTCACTCAGAAACTAAATGTTTATGCATTGATGAATTTTTCACTCAGAAACTAAAGGTTTATGCATTGATGAGTTTTTCACTCAGAAACTAAAGGTTTATGCATTGATGAGTTTTTCACTCAGAAACTAAAGGTTTATGCATTGATGAGTTTAATTTTTTTTTTTAATATGGCTGAAAGAAAATCTTTCAAACATAGGGATATTGACAGCCCACATTTTGGCAATCCCAAACATATATATATTACAGAAGAGCATGCACAATTTGAACTGTCTGGGAACAAATATTATATTTCATGTGTCAGAAATTCCACATATGAGGCCAAACGATGAAAGGAAAAGTTTGGAAAATTTCAATAAGTTTGAAATGAAAGAAAATTTGATCAAGCTGGGTTTCGAGTCAAGAAGAATGCATGTGATCTGATACACTGGAAATTCAATTTCTACGCCTTTTATTGTTTTAAATCAACTAATGTAATATTGACATAAGCTTGAGAATGGCTAGAAATAGGCAGCCTTCATATATAATAGATAAATGAATGTCCCAGTAACACTAAGCTCAGTCTACACACAAGAGGTTTTTTTTTTTGCTTGTGATAACAGAACAGTTTGCTGAAAAGGTTTTCATATTTTCCATGAAAAGGAAACAAAAAAGATAAGAAGGATTCAAAATACATTTTCAATCAAGAAAGTTAGAGTATGCTAGCAGACAAAAGAAAAGCAAAATAAAATCATTTACATGTATCTTGGAGAGTTTACGCTGCAATTTCTCTGTCACTTTGCCGATCCACCATTTGTCGCGCAAGAAGTCAAAAAAGCATCGGCCAATGAGAGCATTCACCCAGAATAGCTGGCCATCACAAATAATGGCATTTTTAGGACTAACTGCCCTAGATTCTTCAGGATCTCTGACGCCTCCATCTCTTGGTGTTGACGCCTTAGTTGAATCTCTCTGAGGTAGAGCATGATGGGAAGGGCTTGATGCTCTCGATAGGCTTCCTGATGGCATGAGTCTCCCCATATAGTGAGCAAATGGGAGCAGGTCATTTTTCTGGTTTGAAATCGAATACAGATTTTATTTATATATGTGCTTACTTTACCAACTCTGCTTACTTCAGAAACACAGATCTGCATTATTGACTTAAAAACTCATGCAACATAAAATAAATAAATAAATAAATAAATAAATGAAATACGATCTTCAATACATTAATCCTGACAATCCCCCCCCACCAAAAAAAAAAAAGGAAAACAAAAACAGTAAGTGAAAGAGACAATATAGAGATTTAGGATGTAGTCTGATATTTTAAGCCCACCTCTCCTTATGTTCCTGTTTAACAGTTAATGTAAGCACCCATTAATCCTAATGATATAAATAGTATAGGGAATTCTCTGTGAAATTTAAAAAAATTAACAACAAAACCACAGATTCAGATTCATTGTTAGCATTTCTGTTCTCTGATATTTCACCACGGTTGAATTAGCCTGAAGCTAAAGTATTCTTTGTTCACGCTTGATTTGATGTTCGAGTGATAAAATAATCGTTGAATCTTATCAATGAAGATTAAAAACAATATCAAATAAATTTTATTTGCAACTGAAAAAAACACAAGGTAGTTTATCGTGGAAAAAAGAATGATATGTGAGTCTGTTGAAGCATGCAAAAGGAGACCATTAAAGATATTTACAAAAATAATGTTACTGATTTCTTCATTACCTATAGGGTGTTAAGAAAGGTGTTGTTTTCTTAAAAAAAAAAAACAACAAAAGAAAAAGAAACATAATAATAATAATACGGTAAATTGATAAAAATGCTTGTGCACGTGAAGAGATTTTAATAAAGAAGAAGACCAGATGAACTCGTATAATAAGTATTTTTATGTGTGTGGGCAAGTGAGAGTGAGATTAAAAGCAAAACAAACAAGGGGGGGAGGTGAGAAGAGAGAACAATATTTTTTTGTAAACATAATAAGGGTTTTTTAAAAAAAAATGCTACACATAAACAATAAAAATTATTTTAAAAAGTCTTTGGACAAGACCTAACATCTACATTGCCATTAAAGATAAAAAGAACCCCTCAGTTTTGTTGCCGATTTTTTTCTTTTTCGGGCCTATAAATAACTTACTCTTAGAGTAAAATAAACCTAAAACCATTTAAGCAGTTGACCATTGACAAGCACCACAAGAATAAATTTTGAATAAATATCCACACTCAAATTGCATGGAATACTCAAAGAGAAAAGCAACAAGCTTTATTGGTTTTCCTTGCCACAAAAGCAGCAATGGGTTAAAAAAAATTTAGAATCATCCCTTGGCTCCTTTACAGACATATTTCAATAGCATTCTTCAAAACATAAGAAAAAAACTGGCTCAGTGGAGCTCGGCACATACTGTTATCTCTTTATTGAATCCAAGTTTGAATATCAAAGTGATCATGGAGGATGCCAGCATAAGAATAATACAAAGCCCATGAAAATTTAGGTGGAAAAAGTGAGGATGAAATTTACGAACTTCGACAGAGCTGCCACAAACCTGCAATTCAATCATCCATAAATGTCAGTTTGATCTTAAGTCATATATCTACATTGAGATGAAACTGCAATAAAATCAGAGCTTTGCAAAAAAAGACAGCAAAAACCAAATCTATGACACTAAAGAGACTCTTATAAGGATCTCTCGTGGTGTAACAGTACGCAATTTTCCCTTCAAATGCATAGCAAGATCTTTTGTACTAAAGTGACCAGCATAATTGGCATTGGGTCTCCTCTCTAGACACAAGTACATATTTCTGTTCTCTTTAGATTTATCAAAAAGCAGGCCTCTCACTGAATCCTTCATGCCTAACGCCTATAACCCCTCAAAACAAAAACTTGTTAGGATCACAAACACTGATTTCTACATCACTGCTACAATATTGAGCATTATACCTCTGCCTTCTTAGTGACAGTCAGCTCTGGGGCAGATTCTGACCCGAGAGAGGCTAGAGAGTCGGTAGATCCTTCTCGTCTGCTTCTCAACCCAGGCTCTGAAATTTTATGATGACTAGGACTCCAGTGATTGATGACTCTTCTCATCTCCATGACATGGTTACCTACAGTATGAGAGGTTTTGTGATTAAAAAAAAACAACAAAATAAACATTGAAAACTCTACAAAGTTATTCCTACAATGTAAAGTTATAAAGTAAGTGGTCTAGGGATGTGATAAATTTGAGGATCTTGCAAGTCCACAAGTGGTGCCTAAAAATGACATATACACAAAAGAAAAGTGTGTATTAAGAAAACAATCAAAGCCATCCATTTAATAAAAATTCATCTATAGAAAAAAGTATTTTGCATTAATAAAATCAGGATAATGGTTGATTCTTTCTATTTTATCTCTAAATTTCTAGCCATACCCTTAACTCTGAAAATGTGATTGGCCGCCAGCAGCAGCCTGAGGATATTGAATTTTGTGAGAGTCTGCTACCAGGGAACTGATATTGGGCACATTAACATTCTGTTAGAACTAATAGTTCCACACAACTAAAATGTGAAAGTCACCTCTTCTGATAGCGGACAAAGACTTTTGAAATGTTAAAATATGAGGAAAAGCACTATAATAGCGCCCTTTTCACTAAGAAAGAAGCTTACTTTCCACCTTGATTGCGATCAACGTCTGTGAGTTATGACTTTAGTCTTTTTGAGAAATATAGATTGACCCAACCAAAGATTTAGGCCTTTCACTGCTAATCAAGCTATGGATTTTTTTCTCAAACTTTAGAAGGAGGAAATAAAAAATTATTCAGATTCAGATAGTGAATGGTCAGGGCAAGACAAAAATGATCATGCTAGATTTAGATTTAGAACCCAATCAATAAGTAGATCTACATCTGTTATCACTATCTCTTCATTTTTAGTTCTCAAAATATTGGTTTTTAGTTTAGTGTGGCCGAACATGACCAGTTACTTAGAACAACATATACCATACTGTTTGACTTAAATAACTGTGAATTGAAAAAAAAAAAATCGGGAAGCCACTTTCTCCAAATCATTTGCACAGCACAGACTTCATGCCATTTTTTTTTCCTCCCCTTAGTTTTTAAAAACTTATGAAACAAATATATATAACTGCATTTGAAAATAAGTTATAATGCCAGCAGTAAGAGTACTGAGTTGACTTCTTCATACTAGTTAAAAATTGTTATCAACTCTCTTTAATTACCAAGAGGTGTTCCTTTGGCCGCGGCAGCAAGTCTGCGAAACCATTCCTCTTTCTCGCGACCAGTGCGAGCAAAAAGGTACAGAACCCTGTGCTCACATTTCTCCTCTGTGACTATCTCAAACCCGTGCACATGAGACTTGTCTTTCTTGTCAGACATGTTTGGATCAGATGATATGTGCTTCATGGAGGAGCCTGGTTCTCCATTGGTGCTTTTGTTGATATTGAGGTCAATGCAAATCGGGTACTTCTTGCTCCAGATTCTCTTCTTAACGAGCCCATCAGGAACCAAGTACACGCTAGCACCTGGCAGGTCAAAATGTCTCTGGTGTATAAACTGAGGTTTGGGCAGCACCTCGTCCCACATGGCACGTTTCGGCACAGGATTCTTAGGTCTCTGGATGCGCAGGTGGGAGCCCTCTAGGCTTATGAACACAGAGTGTGTCTTGTTGATATGATAGTCCTCTACATTGTAGCCCTCCAATTCATTCAGCCAGCCCTGTCAGAACACATTTTATGGAATAATCACAATAAACAGTTATGCATGCTATTAAAAGATCATTTTAGCTCTGGAAACATTAACAGTCTGCTCAAATGGTAGAGAAAATAGATTTGAAGAAGAAAAAAAAATACTTTTTCTTTTAAAATGAGAAAATTTAATAATAATATGCATAATTTTTTTATGCTCTTTTTTTCCAATCTTGAGGAACTTTTAGAAAAACAGAGACTGGTAATCTCTCTTTCACTTACATCAATTACCCATTCTACTGTGCCAATTAAGGAACAGCATCGCCAGTGTTAAGTCTACGGATGATACTGCTTTTTAATTGGCTATGGCAGTGATTATCTCATATTACCAGTCTTCAACACTTTTGACATTACATTTAAGCAAGCATGCAAATCTGACACCTGACTGGAGACCAGATTGGTTTAAAATGATCAAAAAATTATTAATTTGACATTTTCGCTCCTCATCAGGAATAGAAACGGCACAGATGCCTAGCAAACTGACTTAATAAAAACAGCTATGAGAGAAATGCTGACCTTGTATGTAAATTCCTCTGCCTCTGTCGTGATTTTCATCTCAGGCACAGGGGGAGCCTCTTCTAGTGGTGGGATTATGAACGGCTCTGGTTGCTTGGGTGGCTCTGTGAGCCACATATACACACCCCAGCCCACAGAGGATAGCAGAACACCCATTATCAGGCCTGAGAGGTATGATGGCAATGGCACAATCAGGTAGGCAAACAGAGCAACAGCTACAGCGACAAGTTTCTGATATGGAAGTGACCTTGGGTCCAGCGACAGAATGCCTATACCAAGAGGGGATGTGTTATTTGGTTGTGAACTGTTTGTAACTGGAATATTTAAAGATGAGGGGTGTTTCTTTGGCTCTGATGCTTTTTGTGAGGATGCTAGAACTGTTTTCTCGGCCTCCCCTGAAACAACCAGCTCTTCATCAGGGGCATCATGAAGAGCAGACATGGTGGCAACAGCACTGGTTTTCCGCTCTTTTTTTCCTAATCTTTTTATCACAGACCGGCTTTTAACTTTAGTGCTGGTAGAAAAGCCAGAGGCATCATTGGGATCTACCACATTGTCAAAATGTTCGTGAAACATTAAAAAATCTGCAGCCTCTCCACTTGTATTTTGAGGGTCGTGGAATTCAGTGGAATCATCCAAAACCGATAAATTTCTTTTAGTAGATGATGTCTCCAAAACATCCTCAAAATCATCTTCCCCATCAAGATTGGCCAAAGGATGATCCTCTACACTCACAGATTGTGCGGAAGGGGTGATAGTTTCAGATACAGGTACATTTGACTGTTCATCAACATCTTCGTCAGACACTGAGTTTTTTGCAGACACAGGTTTCTTATCCTGAGACAGATCATCAATTTTAGGCTCCTCCTCTTCGTCTTGTTTCTCTGAATTAGCTTGTTCCTTCCCTCGTTCATTTTTCGACAAATCAGTATCATGTTGTGGTGGTGCACTACGCAACACTGGCACCGTTTCTTTGACAACTAGATCTACATCTGATGATTCATTGTGACTGTCATCATTAAGTATTGGTTTGGCTATTTCTTTTTCAGGACTACCTTTTGGGCTTTGGTCACCAGAAAACTCATCTATTGTCCTTGAAATTTTATCTGCTATTTTACCCTTAAGACCTGAAAACAGTTCTTTCGAGGTTTCTATCTTTTGCCTGGCTGCCAACCTTAATGGTGAACCTGCAACATCTATGCTTTGTGTCTTGCTATGCTGCTTTGATTCTGTGTCAACTTGCGTTCCACGGGCAGAAGGATTTTTGTCAGGTTTTATGTCTTCCTGCCCTGAAGATGTCGATGAAACTGAAGAAGTGGACATTGAACGCTCTTGATCTCTTTTAATTGCCTTTTGTGAATGCTCCACAACTTTTTCATATTTCCCAGTGTATGATGTGAGGTCCTCTCCATCCTCGTCCTCCTCGAGCTGCTTAAAGCTAAAGCCTGATAAAGCAACACCTGCCGAACCTTTAGCCTGAGATGAAGTATGTGATGGTGCTATTGGTCTTGGGGCCCGACCAAAACCTTTTTTGAAGTTCATGGCAAAGCTGTCAAAAGAAAACAGAACAAAACTGAGTAATTAAAACAGAAGACTCACTTTGTGTCAAGTGTATGAAATAACAAGATCACAAACCGATTAAAAGTCTATATGAAGCCACTTTTAAAGTCTGGCGATAATTTCATGACTCTTCAGTTGCAACAGAAAAAAACTTTCATTCATAACACATCAACATGTGCAACAAGAACAACAATTGAAATGTGAGATGGTTGTTCGTGAAAAAAAACAAAAAAATGCCACAAAATCTTTTCACATTGAAGTGAACTGGAAATTTCTTTTTAAATGTAGATCTAGATTTTTGACTAAACCAAAGAACTAAGTTACTGATCAACATCTTCAAGAATGTTAATTTGTTACGATTCTTTTAAAATGGACATTGGACTGAGTTTATTTGGACCAGGATCTAAAACTAAATATGCAATTCGTTTAAATCTAAAATAATCTCCTGATGGTCGATCCTTTATACCGCAATACTGATCAAAACCTGATATCTTTTCCATCAGGCCTATAGATCTAGAATTAATACATAGATCTACATAGAGGTATAGAATCTATATATACTCACGTCGTTTAAAATTGAAACGTTCAAGGCTGATCGACGCAAAGTCCAACTTCAATATAGACTTGGTTGTGCGTTAGCTCTCTAGACTCACATTAACATTTTGAAATTCACAGAAAATAAAACGAAGTATTGTAATATTTTTCCACTCTGCAATAGAGGCCTATAGATATATCTTGCATGTTTTCAGATTTGGGTTAATCACTAGCCATTAGACTCTCATCACTGTGAATGTGTGTATGCGCAGTAGACTAGACAGTAGACAAGGATCTAAGCAATCTAGACCAGACAAGATCTTCTGTTGTTTTTTATTTGCCAGATAACTACAAGTTTTCAGAAGATCATAGATCTAGATATGTTCATAACTTAATATAGGGAATTTTAGCCACAATAATAGGCACGATTTCTTAAAATTGTGATAAAATAATGTATTTAAAATTCTAAACAAATTACTTTCTCAGATTTGTTGTTATCTCATTTTACGCTTTATTCGGTACTACCGAAATCCATTGGTTTGACCCAAACTAGCCATTTAGGCATTTATAGGTATTGTTATGAATAGCACGGGGATAATTTTTGTTTATATTACGTGTTGTAAAAAATGTGAAGAATATGTTTATTTACAAAAGTAAAGAATTTTCTGTGAATACTTGGCTTATATTTATGTATTTCATCTTTTTCAGAAGCATTGAAAAAATTATGAAATTCACATATCATTATCGACAAATTGCAACCTACAGATTATTCTCGTCTGCTGCATGTAGTCAAAATGGCGTTGATTTGTTATTGTGACGAGCGTGAGAGGTGTTACTTGTACGAATAGTCAGAAATCGGATGATGAAATCGCGTTTGATCTAATCTAGATCTAGGCCTAGCTTAGATCTTGAATTCATTTAGACGAATATTTATTATGGCGCAAGGAAGGACTCTATCTTTCAGATTGGTCGTATTGGTTTTCCTGTGCGGATTTGCTTTTTGTCAGGTAAAAAGCTAGATCTAAATTTAGGCCTAAAAATCCACATAGATCTAGATCTATGTCTTGATCTCGTCAAGATCAAGGTAAAAGTACATTTTAGGTGCGTAAATTATTGAGGCTCATATATGTTTATTTTAGGTGCGTAAATTATTACACTGAAACATTCAACAATAACATGGCTTGCCTTCTAACACATTTATAAGCGATAGGCCTAGAATCTAATTGTCAGCTTCACATCACATTTTTGGGTGCTTTTTCGTTTGTTCCCACCCCGACTTTTTATACAGGCCTAGGTTCTAGCTATATTATCCGATCTGGCTCTATGTTTATTAGCTATCAATGAAATGAAGAGATCGCAGGCCAAGTTATAATGAATATAGTATTATTCAAACAAAATCTACACAATTTGACACTTTTTTCATTTGCTCCTATGGGATAATATAGCTATATAGAGAGTCGGGGTGGGAACAAATGAAAAAAAGCGCCCATTTTTGTAGGGGACAATTGTTAGTTATTATTTTAAACATAGCAAAAAACATGTCCTTGTCATGAAACCTATAGCGAAAGACAAATTCATGGAGATATGATCTCGGGATGTGCCAAATTTTCTGTGCAATTTAGTTTTAGCCCCATCCACATATATTCTCGATATTCGTGACATGTAAAATAACAGGAACTTGCTTAAAAACTATCCCCACCCCCCTCCCAAATCCATATCTCGACCATTTTCAAATAGGCAGGCCTGCATTCGAGTCAAATAATTTATGCACCTAAAATGCATTTGTTCCTATACCGTTTAAGTAAAATGCACTTTTATCTTTCAGCTCAAGATGAATGTGTTTTTTGCCAGAATTTAGGTCTAGATTTAGTTACGTAAGACCTTATCTAACATAAGAAGTAATTTAAAAAAATAATAAATAACAGGAACTTGGTGCCACATAGGCCTATCTACATCTAGAAGTAGAACTTTGGGTATTTTTTTTTTGGCCTCTTAACCCACACTCACTATGAATTCTACAAGTACAAGGATGCTTGCTTCACGTTTTCAAGGATACTAACCACAAATATGGCACTCACATTGGGCGTAAAAAATGATTCATAAAATATTTAGTTTAAAATTGATGTATTTTACTTGTTCTTTTGTTTAAAGGGCTTAACCCAGCATGCCATGCCTTCATCTTGTCAGAAAATTGGTGCTATTATTGTAAAAATTTAGTGAACTTTGCAAAATAGATTTGGTCAAGATGCAGACTATCAGATCTATACTGTAGAATAGTTACAAGTGATATCCCTGTAAGCATATGAAAAGAGCTGCAAATTTAAATACTATTTCAGTATTTTATTTACTAGATCTATATCTATATCTACATTTAGATTTAGACTAGATCTATCTTTTTAGTTCACAAAATGAAAGATAGACATGGACTTCAGATCTAATGATATTACCTCAAAATTAGGTACTGTCAATGATTTGCAAATTATAATCACTTGGAAGCCTTAGTGTGCAAGACAAACGAAGTTAAACCAAGATAACTTGGCTGTGTCAAACATTATTTTTATTCTTGAAAGGACTGACTGATCATGTCTGACAAGGGAACCAAGTACCCAACTAGTGCAAACAGATTTTTCCATTGCCATGGCTACATAAAAAGTTTCGAAGGTTAAAAGTTACAGCAAAAGATATTAAGGATTGTAATGCCTGCCTAAAAATAAATCGCATTACGCTTTTAAACTCCTTAGTATTACTTGCATTTTTTATTTTTATTTGTGATGAATCAGGACCTAGTCTATATCTTAATCTAGGTGTTTTGGGTTTGATTTGCAAAAAGTTTGAGGCCCAACCGTAGCTATAAGGCAGAAAATACACCAGGGTTGCAAATTTGTCCTTTTAAGCCCAACATGAATGCTTTTTTTATCTTTGTTCAAAATGGCCAAATCTTATTATTATTCTAGCAAAATAGTTTTGTTAAAAAAATGAAGATATTTTTGCAGTTTAAGTATAGAAAAAAAATGAATCCTCAGTTATGCTCTGGGATTTATATGGCATCTAAGTATTGTTATTTGTATCCAAAATTTACAATTTATAATAATTTATTATCCCTATCCAAAATCATCATTGGTCCTCACAATCTGCCTGAGAAATCAAGATGGAGGGTTGACTTAGTTTCATTTCCTCAAGAGATCAAATCTCAGAGTCACAATGTCTAGCAGTGTAGGCTAATCTGATTCTTATGTGTACCCGAACATCACTCGGGCATTAGGAACAATGTACGAAAGCCTTTACGTTTAAGCTTAAAAAACAGTGATTTAAACCACATCTCTTTGGGGGGATTATGTCAGCGGTGGAATGTGAGGCACCCTGGGCAAAGTATATGCATGTCAAATTTTGAGATTTGGAGTTTTTAGTATCATAAGAAAATAGATTTTATGCCCTTTAAGATGGGGAAAAAATTAGAGTAACACAGTTGGGAAGAGCCTATGGGCATTAAAAGACCTGCAAGTAACCACTCTCTGATGCAATTAGGTTTTGAGAATAACAAAGTTAGAGGGAGAACACACTGGAAGCTGCATTTCATGTGTCCAAAAATACATATGGAAACACTCTATTTTCTTTGGTGCGAAAGCACGCCAAGTCAACTGCGACTTTCATCTTGTCAGAGCTATCTTTTGTGTTCTACAGCCTGGTTTTTCTTTAGTGGCTCTGTTGGATAAGGGAAAAGCGGGTGCCATTACGTGACCATGCATAGTTCTACTAACTATTGTCACGTGAACCATAAGGCCAGTCTTGTTAAGCAAATCAGGTTAACTTCTAGTTGGTATAAGCCAGTTCACAAGATCTATGATAACTAGTTGTCTTTAAAAATCGCATTTAACAAAATTGATATTGTTGTGAATCATGTTGTTATGCTTAAATGGTTGAGAAATGGTGCTACATTCATTTTCAAGCAAATAAAAAAAGTTTAGGAACTCGATTTTTACATTTGAAGAGCTGTACATAGCTCAAAACAGCTCAGTGCGACATGGGTATACTTTGCTCTGGGTGGCACACTAATGGATTTAGCCAATAATTATGGAAGGGCATTCATAGGAGAAGAAGCATCATTTGCAACAGATCACCATCGGCAATTTCCCATTTGTCTGCTGTCACCTGCCAATTTTGAATTGGAATGAAATTTAAATACTGTTACGCTTCGTGAATGCAAAGAATGGGATAATGTATAGGTAGGTTCCAGCTTAATGACAGACATCGAAGGTAATGGATCTCTATTTAATATTGTCTTAGCAGAATCGCAACAAATTTTAATTATTCAGCCTTTTACCCCTTGTCCAAGAATTTAAACTTTCAAAAACAACATTTTATACCCAATTATCACTCCGTCCTTCAAGTTCATCCAGTTAAAGATAAATATCTAAGACCTCTATAACTGCATACATGTACATATATTATATATTGTTTTCTACAAGTTTTAAAATGAACTAAGTTTTTAGTTGCATTGTCACATACTAAGAATTTCTTGAGTTGGGTTGTCACATATTGAGAAGCTCTTAGTTGGGCTGTTACATACTTAGATGTTTTTCAGTTGGGTTACAAGTCACATACTTAGAAATTCTTAGTTACGTTGTAACATACTTAGAAGTTCTTTTTTTGTGTTATTACATGCCTAGGAGTTTTTAGTTTTGGGTTGTCACATACTAAAAAGTTCTTGAGTTTGCCTGTCACATTCTGAGTTGGACATCGATTTATTTTCTCCCCCTTGAAAGTTCTCAATGTTTGTTTGAAAAATCACATTATTTCTGCTTTCTCCATTTTTTCCTTTATCTCCTTTTGTAA
>BLXT01003580.1:1078115-1091532 GCA_019648995.1 Plakobranchus ocellatus
AATTTGATAATGGTCTTAGAGATCTTAATTTAGGCTTTAGTTTAGGCCTAAGCCTACACAGACTTGAATACATTGTAGGCCGACGTGACTTGCCTAGATCTTAGACATTTCAAATAGAGCAAAGGAAAACTCGATGTTTTCTTTTTATTTAATATACTATGGGTCATAAGCCTTATTGAGATTCTGTAGACCTGTCTCACATAGATTTTCTTTTTCCATGAACCTTTTATCGAGTGAGCTAGATTTTGAGTAGTATACACTGCAGTGCACCTTTAAAAAAAATTCATCATCCAGGCCCTAAGCCTGCAGGTCTTGAAGGCTTGATAAATGGTGATATTATTGGACTAATGGTAGTGAGTAGGAAGATACTTTCTTGCATCTTTTAGAGTCGAAAATTCAATAATTAGCCTCTAATATTACACTTTAATGTTATGGAAGTCTATAGTTGAGTGTGTAATTAAGGTGTAATACGGTTTATCCATGCATATTTGTTTATACTAGCATATTCCTGTGAGTAGTGGTGAATATTCCTGTGAGCACAATTTGGGGTTGGCAGGTCTGCATCACTAAGGACACCCAAAGCATTGAAAAAATGTTTTGAAGGATTAGCCTGGCCAAAATGGTTATTAAAAAAAAACTACAATAATCTGTCTTTATAGTGAGGATAAAGAACACTTCAGTGATCATAAAACTTATCCATATATACATATGGATGGGAGTCATAATTACAATAGAGAAAATGAAAAGATGCACATTACTGGAAAGATCGCCTCATGGATTAAGATCACAGTTAAAATGTTGGACACATTTTCAACCAAAAATTTTAATTGCTTCCACATTGGAGCTGGTTGGAATTGATTTTTTTATGCTTATGATCAGTTTTCCATTGTGAATTTAAAAGTTATTCAGTTAATTAGAATATTTATAAACAGTGTAGGCCTTCAATCTAGACATGATGAACATTTTTCTGCCCAATCTCGTCTTGCTGGATTATTTTATTGTTATAGCTTTGGAGCAAGAGATACCTCTTTAATTACAGTCTTGCCTGGTTGATGCAGAGCTCAAATTTTCCTCTCAGAAGCTAAACATACACAAATACATTTACATAACCAAGTGAAAAATCTTCGCTATTCATGTCTTTTGAATTCTCAACAGGCAATTTGAAGAGTGTTAGAAAATCTGTAGGCCACTTGGAACAAATTCCAACGTCTACTAAAAGTAAAGCTAAAATATTCCTTCATTATGGCCATCGGTGATAACTGGAGAGCTGCTTGGCTTGTATGGCATGAGCTGTTTAATGATGGTTATATACACTGATAGGCCACTAAGGTGATCTTACGCCTTATGTCTGTTGGTAAATCCTAAATGGAAATGGAGAGGTAACACTTGCATGTTCTGAAAGCCAGTTTGAGAATTTTTTTTTTCCTTTTTGTTTAAAGAGTCTATTGGTTTAACTATGTGTTTTTGATTTTTTAAAAATACACATATTTTAATTCATCACCACTGTATTATCTTAGGGCAGTGTTTATTTGAAATGGAAAAGCTTTTGATCATATGTGTGTCCATTTGCCTCCATTTTTTTGTTTTTCTGCATCAATTTTTTTTCTCCTGGGACATTCAATATTTCTATTGGCTCTCTAGAAAGGTTTTAGCAAATGATGAGCCTATGTTTTCAGTTTTGCTGAAGTAAATGTGATAAAATGCAGAAAATCATGCACATCTCAGTTGATGAATGCTTCTGTTTTTCAGGTCAAATGACTCACTGTCCTAAATTTATGAAAAGGGCGATGGTAGCACAGTGGCAAACTAACAGAACAGCCCTTAATCTCTAGGGAATTAGTTGCAGGTGCATTTCTAGGTCTGTCAAGCGCTTAAAATCTTGGAAATCACCTTGGTCGGCCCGTATGCATAAAAGCAAGAGAACAAAATCTGTTGTTAAATTTACTTTTGCTCAGAAAAGCTTTTGGTTTTTGTCTTTTCTCTCTTGTTAAGTCGGTTTCATGGTGTTTGTTTTCAGGGTTCGCAAGCAAGTGGTGAACATCCCCAGCTACGTTGTGCGCTTGGACTCTCAGAAGCACATTGATTTCTCACTGAGATCACCCTATGGTGGTGGCAGGCCAGGTATGGGAGATTTTATTGTATGGGTTTTTATTGGGACAGTTTTCTGATGTCTGGCTAGTGTAGATCCACTGCACTCACCTGCCCTTCGTTCTCTTCCAACATTCAATTACACAGTGGGACCATATCAGACACCTCCCCACAGGTCTAGATCCCGTAAGCCCAAAGCTAAGCAAACACTGTTGCTTTACAGGTGGTAATAAAGCCACCTCTCTTGTTGAGGACTGAAGTGCCGGAAAACTAAGGGGATGATTAAATTGTAAAAGTGGAGGACTTCATTACCAGAAAACTTAGGCGATGAGTAAATTGTAAAAGTGGAGGACTTCATTACCAGAAAACTTAGGCGATGATTAAATTGTAAAAGTGGAGGACTTCAGTACCAGAAAACTTACTTCGGCGATGATGAAATTGTGAAAGCTCTATTATTCTAGACATACAACGGGCGCAAGAACCTCTTAAATGAGAGGGAAAGAGGAGATAAGATTGATAAAAAAGAGAGAAAGAGGTGTGGTAAGGCATGTGCCTGTTATATTGTGATGTGACGATGGGTGGGATAGGTTAAACTGAATAATTCAGTAGCTGGTTACTGCCTTTTATTTATCTTAATTATTTAATGCACTATGCTTAAATCATATATCATACTCCCTAGAATTTTGGTTTAAATGTGTTCCACTGTAGTATCTGTAAACGTGCACTCTAGTTATTACTATTTTGGATTTAAACTACTAATTTTTTCCTCTTGGTTTGCTAATTTGAATTATCCCAACTAGGCAGGTATATAACCAATACCTTTATTTTCTTAACAGACACGTATGCTGAGATTGTTAGGCATCGATTTGTGTCTTTTGCTATGATGGTTAATACAAATTCATGCTTTCCCCACAGGCCGTGTAAAGAGGAAGAATGCCAAGAAGGGCCAGCCCGGCGGTGGTGATGATGACGGTGAAGATTAAACTCTCCCCTGCCCATGATGACTTCTGACTGTTAAATAAATTCACAAACTTAGCAATTGCGGCTTTAGCGATTTTCTCCTCTGAATTAATTGTGTATATGTTGCAGTGTCTTAAATTTCCATGTAATTTGGTACTCAATTTTTTTTTTAATAGTATACAGTATCACTCCACTTGATGTTTAGGATGAGTAGGTTTTTATGTTAGTCCCCCAAGGACATTGAACATATCACTATATGTTTTAAACCCTATGATTTATATTAGCACTTTGATTCTGCCATCTTGTAAAAAGTCACTAGATCAGACTTTTAAAAGCTTGTCCCTGTCTTGGACCCTATTTTAATGAAGATGGCCTATACTATGCCTGCCAACCCTCCATGTTGACCTGGACCAGCCTGGCTTCAAGTGTTTTTGGTCCAAATCCTAACAATGTCCGAAGGTCCGAGAAATGTAGTCACATGCCTTTATGGAAGCCATGCACAGTTTTATCCAGATTTAGCACAATAACAAATGTATTATTCATAAAAAGCATTTAAGTTTGCTCTTATCAATCCCACCACATTAAAATTTTTTACTTCAATTAAATTTTAGTCTATTGACAGGCCTAAGTATTGCTGTTCCTTTCTAAGAATAGATTTATCAGTAGGGGCCTATCAACAAACAGAATTCCTATCAATGCTAACAAGACTTATGTTACAGGTAACAACTCATGTGTAAAAAAGAAATTTTCTTTTTTTTTTCTCCCTTGTTTGACATCGTTTTTTTCCAAAACTTAAATAAATCTTGGCTCAGAATCAACTTAGCGCTATCCAGCTTTCAACACTGCAAACCTCGCAGAAAAATACATGTCAGACTGCTCTAACACTGTCAAATGTTCAAAGGGTAAAATTGGACCCATTCAGGCTGCTATTGAGATAGGTGTGGGATTGATCAGCTGGACATCAAACATTTACTTTGCCATAAAGAAAAGAACAAATAATTAAGTGCTGGGCTTGGTACCCAGAACATTAGAGAGATACTGCATGTGCCTGTGTGTACAATTTTTATACACAAGGTTTATTCCGTATTTTCCACCAAGCCAGGCAATTACTTTTTGTAACATTCTATTTGTGTAGAGATCAGTTCCAGTTCGAGATAAGAATTTATTTAATTTTAATTTTTTTTTTTCATTATTTTGGTCGAGAGTTAACATGCGACAATCCCATTTTCATCAGTAACTGGGATTAAGCCAATGGTTTATTCAAACTGCAATTGGCAACTCACTTGGACTGATGTTAAGACATTTACTTTTAGTACATCATAGATACTTCTCAAATTCAAATCAAATGGGATACAAAACAAAGAAAAAGGCTGAAACATACAAAAGTATAATAAGTTGCATAAACGAAAGTAAGCACATGGGTTGCATTTTCACATTTTATGCAATTGTTAAAAAAGGAAATCTTAGAGGAGTCTGATGACTGTCACGGGCAATCTCTTTGCAAATTTTTGTGCTTAGCCGAAAAGATCTATGATTGAAATATAAATATATATAAATACTTAGGGCTTGATGAAGGGACTAGGAACACAGTATATTGTAATCATTTCTTAAATGCTCATGGAAAGGTATATAAATTATAATATAGGAAGCGCAAAAAAAGATCTCCATCTCTGTTTTTTTTTTTATTGTTGTAAGGCCTTTGACAAAGTAAATTAAGAAAAAACTGTATTGAAGTAATTGTATGTTAGAAAACAGACATTGAAAATGAAGTGATTGGAAAGATCTTTGAGGACCGGTAATTAGAAATCTATGTACTGGAATACATTGTACGAATTGAAGGAAAAGTGGTTTGAAATCCATCGAAAGAGATGTGACTGTGAGGCAGAGATGTGCTATGTCTCCTGATCTTTTTTAACCTGTTTGTAGTGAAATAATCTTGACCGTGAATGATGGATGGAAGGAATGCAGGAAATTGTAATACATGTATATTATAAGAATGTTAGGTATGCAGGTGATACAGTTCTAATATTTAGAAAGAATGTGCCTGTCTTAGATTGAATGTAAAAAAAAAAACGGAATGCATGGTCATCTCAAAGAAATCCTCTATCAGAAATGCAGTCTCGTCAGCAACGACGGAAAAATCAAACAAGTTACAAAATTCCAAATCGGATGTCTTGGCTACTTGATTGTAAGAATGTGACAAAAATAACATCAGATAGTAAATGCACAAGGTAAATAAGCAAAAGAATAGCCATGGACAAAGACATATTTCAAAAAATGAATGAACCAAATTTGGCAAACAAACGTAAGTATGGAAACCAACATAAGGATAATGAAAACATGGTCATTGTGTTTGACAATAAACAAGGAAGTAGAAGGCTCGTCAGAAAAATGATGAAGATACTATTACCATGGTGGGAAGAAAAAAAAATCAGTGAATCGGTACTGAAAGTGAAACTAAGTGAAAGTTCAAAGCTAGCCTGGAGCAATCATTCAATAAAACCACAAGACGGAGGCAACTACAATGTTTAGGTCATACGTGTATTTGCTGATTAAGGGTATAGAAAGAACAACTTGTCAATCTCTGGAACGATTGAAGGCAAACGAATTAGACTTTTTAGAGGTAAATAGAGAATAACTTTTATTGAAAGTCAACCATACGCAATATGTAGGGCAGTAACAACAACGTTATGCAATATATGAGGTTAACTTTTGTGAGAGTAAGAACAGGTAAGTTTGAGTGGAGGAACATGATCGCCAATGTCTGGTCTAGACCAGGTTCTTAAACTAATTTATCGGGTTTTCTTAATCAAGTTAATGGATGTGATTTTGGCGAGATTGTTGTTCAAATTTCGCTTGTCAGCTATATGATTTATGAATTACATGTATATATATGCAACTGCAAGTTCGCAGGCCCATTAAAATCTCTTGTTGATTACCACCTGCCAATAGAGATTGGGAGCAAGGCCTTCATTGTGAAAATTTGGCTTTGGGGTTTTTTAAGAGTGAAAGTTGTAAACTAGTGTTGGAAGATTATTTTACCTTAAAAAAAAGCAGGCCTGCCATCTTTCTGTTTCGCATAGGAATAAAACTTTGGTGTACAGCCATAAATTCCGGTACCTTAGTGGCTGTTGCTGATATCGCTTGAAATAATTGTCCAGTGGACGGGATTAAGTGTATCCCTTTGATATAATAGACTTATTGCATCCAGCGGGGAATTCTGGCAGTGACCTCTTTTTCCGTGACCTTTGACATGGTTTACCATGTGCTTTCGTTGCGATGGGGCACAAATGTAAACAAACCCGAATTTCCGTTAGATTTAGACCCATAATCTATATAGTTTTCAGAGTCTTAGAGAATCATTACAGATCAATATTATTCATTTCAACAGTTTTTAATCATAATGATTTTGATGTAAGACATTGGTTGAGCCGACTTTATTTTCCAGAACGCTCTATTTTATAAGGAAAGAAAGAGAATTCGGTAAGAGAGATTGGCCGTGAGGCTGTGAGTTAAGAGGGATAGGCCTACAGATTGACTGAGATGATGTGGACAATTTTAACATTGTTTAGTAAAAGCAACACCAGCTTTCAAGCAAAGGAACAAGGAAAAGACACAACTGATTAGCACATAAGATAATTTTTTGGTCATAGATGGTTGCAGTAAAAACACAGGGGAACTTTATGTTATGGAAACCCGTGCTTCTAGATCTACTTTCAACAGTTACGAACAAAATAGAAAGGCCGCGGGCATAATATTGTCATTATATATATTGTGTTAAAGTAGCACCAATTACATTATAAGTTATAATATAACTTGGCCTACAACCTCTTCATTTCTTCAGTAATTTGTGAGGGCAGAATAAAAAGGCAACACTGGCATACTTGTTCTCATTCTTAGTTGATGAAGTTTGATCTAGAAGCGCAGATCTCCTTAAAGTAAGTAGAGCGTTCGGTAAAATGACTGGACCTATTTTTTCCAAGTGTTTCACAATTAGTAGAAGGGCTTGAAAGTGAAACTGTCTGGGTAGACTCAGATTACCTTTGGTTTGAAACAAATTGGCCTACTGCGATCTTTCTTTAGATCTAGATCTAGGTCCAGAAGATAAATTGTAGATTCAACCTATACCCACACCATGAGTTCATAAATGGAAAAAAAAAAAAGTTATTCGTAATTCAGATTACAAGTTTTAATTTGATTCCATATCAAGATCCCTGTTCTAAGTTTGATTCGCTAAACACCATAGTATATGAGAATGTGGAGCTGGAGAAGTTCAAACTATTCATGAATTAACAGAGATTTCTACACCGGGGAACAATCATATGAAACTATGCTTTGATGTAGTAAAAAATAAAAATTCCTTAATATTAACATTCATTGCAAACTGTCTCACCAAGGCAAATCGTGGGTTGAAAATTGTTATTCAGCTTCACATACACATGTCCTCTTCGTAACTTGCATTATTACGACATTAGCCTTCCCAACATTAGATCTAGAACTAGGCAAACCCTGTTTAGTGACTTCGAGGTGGTTCCCGGGGGCGGATCCCCCCCCACACACACACACACAAAAACACCTCACAGTGACATTCCTAGATATATAAATTACGAGTACGGCCACACCTACTTTTGAGCATTATGATCACCTCTAATCTTGTCAACGCTGAAGCCCGTTGAGGACTAATACACAACCTGATCCATTCTCTACATTTTTGAAGTCGTGTTTTCGGCTTTGGGAATGGTCGAAATGTTACGCCACTCATATAGTCTTCGCTACTATAGCGGCTGTCACTGTTGCATGTGTCCCAGACACATCTTTTCTTTCGCATTTTGTTCAAAACCACGACAAGCTTCTTAATTTGACTTCAAAATACACTGTAAAGACAATTGAATCTAATACAGGAAATTAGCAATGTTTACCTTGGTGCCCCATTGCCACATGCGTCACAATCCAAGGTCGTGACCGAGAAAATATTCCACAGAGCCTGGGATTTTTCCCGTTGAGTGAAATTGGTCTATTGTCCAATGGACGGGGTTAAGTGTATCCCTTTGATATAATTGTCCAATGGCTGGGGTTAAGTGTATCCCTTTCATATAGTTGTCCAATGGACGGGGTTAAGTGTATCCTTTGATATAATTGTCCAATGGACGGGGTTAAGTGTATCCCTTTGATATAATTGTCCAATGGACGGGGTTAAGTGTATCCCTTTCATATAGTTGTCCAGTGGACGGGGTTAAGAATATCCCTTTGATATAATTGTCCAATGGAAGGAGTTAAGTGTATCCCTTTTATATAGTTGTCCAGTGGACGGGGTTAAGAATATTCCTTTGATATATTTGTCCAATTGTTGGGGTTGAGTGTATCCCTTTCATATAGTTGTCCAGTGGACGGGGTTAAGAATATCCCTTTGATATAATTGTCCAATGGAAGGAGTTAAGTGTATCCCTTTTATATAGTTGTCCAGTGGACGGGGTTAAGAATATCCCTTTGATATATTTGTCCAATGGACGGGGTTAAGTGTATCCCTTTGATATAATTGTCCAATGGACAGGATTAAGTGTATCCCTTTGGTATAATTGTCCAATGGACAGGATTAAGTGTATCCCTTTGATATAATTGTCCAATGGACGGGGTTAAGTGTATCCTTTGATATAATTATCCAATGGGCGGGGTTAAGTGTATCCCTTTGACATAATTGTCCAATGGACAGAATTAAGTGTATCCCTTTGATATAATTGTCCAATGGACGGGGTTAAGTGTATCCTTTGATATAATTATCCAATGGACGGGATTAAGTGTATCCCTTTGATATAATTGTCCACTGGGGGGTTAAGTGTATCCCTTTGATATAATTGTCCAATGGACGGGATTAAGTGTATCCCTTTGATATAATTGTCGAATGGAAGGGGTTAAGTGTATCCCTTTAATATAATTGTCCAATGGACGGGGTTAAGTGTATCCCTTTGATATAATTGTCCAATGGATGGGGTTAAGTGTATCTCTTTGAATGGTTTGATATAATTGTCCAATGGACGGGGCTAAGTGTATCCCTTTGATATAATTGTCCAATGGACGGGGTTAAGTGTATCCCTTTGATATAATTGTCCAATGGACGGGGTTAAGTGTATTCCTTTGATATAATTGTCCAATGGACGGGGTTAAGTGTATCCCTATGATTAAAATGTAATTGTCCAGTGGACGAGATAAAGAGAAATCCAGCGTTATTTTTAGTTCCATGTGATATCATTATCAGCAATTCGCGTTATGTTATTTTACCAATCTAAATGGTTTTAAACATTCTATTTAATACATGTATATATTCATTAACTACATGACCTTAGTAATAATCTGTCGATGTTTCATAATTTTATTCAACTCAGTGTGCAAGGGAACCTAGCAACCCTTCGTTTACTGATAGGCTATACGTGACGGGGCATTATTCGAGATAGATTTAAATCTAAAGTAAAAGAAGTTTTTGACACAGGAAGACGCTGTTGGAATCACCTTGCCTGTAAATTTTCGAAAAGTGTTAAGAAGATAAAAAGTGAAAACGGAGCCAGTTTTATTCTTTGTGAAAGGTCACTTTGCTCTCTAAATCGCACACTCAATACTCGAGTCCTCGATTCGATTATTTGCAATGTGCTGCAATAGTTTTTCTCCTTTTAGTTCTGTCTCTTCTCTCTCTCTCTCTCTCTCTCTCTCTCTCTCTCTCTCTCTCTATGTTTCTGTGTTTCTCTTTCTCTCTCCGTCTTAATATCATCGTAAACGTGTAATAATATTGATTTTTTTTCTTTTCTCTCTCCGTTCCTCTTTGTTTTTTCTCCTGTGTACAAATTACAATGTTTACATACGGTGTACATAACACAGTATCAGCTCTTTTGTTACAAGTATTGTTTCACCGATAGTTTCTTAGTCGCTGCTATTTCTCTCTATCAGTATTCATAATTATCCTGTGCGTCCACTGTCGTTCTCTCTATCTCTCTCTCTCTCTCTCTCTCTCTCTCTCTCTCTCTCTCTCTCTCTCTTTTCTCTCTCTGTCCATTCTGTTTCCAACCTTTTTTTTTTGCGTGTGTGTCTGTCAATCTTTTTACATTCTTTCATATCTTTACCTCTTGTCCATCCTTCCATCTTTCTTTCTATTAATCCAGCAACCTACATCATATGATTTATCTTCCATGATTCTTTATTTACAATCTCCCTTCCTATCAGAATTATCTATTGACATTAAGTTATCCACGAGACTATTGTTCTATTGAAAGTGAATACATTATCTCTCAACCATTCACTGCTACCTTATTGTAGAGATTCTTCATTATTTTTTATTTGATACTTCTGAGCTTAAAAGTTTATTGATTTCCTTTGTCGTAAATCTCGCCGCATACGAACACTTTTCCGACTATGTTGAAAGAAGTGCAAGCGATATCTTGATCATATGACTATCTCTACAATAAATTACATCAAAATCGTGAGCATAAGAAGGCAAACGTACAGCCATCTGCTGATCCTTTGATTTTTATATCTCTGCGTGTGTGTCTCTCTCTCCCCCTATCCCCCAATCTCTCTTTCAAGTTTCTTCTCTCTCTTCTTCACACCAATGGAATGAACCCAGGGGTTAAATGTACTCGGTCTGTTGCACATGTATTTTATTTTTTTGTCTCCTTTTCACTTTAGAATGTAGTTTCAGTTGACTTCAACACATTACACGTATTTGATTATTGTTGATTGTGAGAGACGGTAATAAATATGAGCCAAAACAAGTCAGCCTTGAGACTTATTTCTTATTCATAATACTCATCATACATTTACAATCATACATACATATATATATCTATATCAAAAGAAGTCAGTTTCATCTAAACTAGAGTTTATAAAGGCTCGAAATTAGATTTAGTTAGTGAGATAATATGAATTTGTAACTTGGTCCAGAATTCCAAAAGCTATTTTAGTCCTAATAAGATGCACTGTATAACAAACCATCTAATCCAGCCAGGCCACAATATATAAGTGGAATCTGGGACTAACATATGCGTCTGTACGTAGATTAAATTGGAAAACAATTTACAGATCGTAAACAGTCTAATAAGAGTATAGATCCAAGAACAAGAACTCACTTCACTTTAATCTCGATCCAATACATTTGGGCCTGAACAAAATCTGGATAAGATCTAAGTGATCTATTTAGATTAAACAAAACTGGAGATTAGAAACGTTTTTCTTACAATAAATCCATATGTTTAAAAGAAAATTCCTTTTAAATTAAAATAAAATAAAAAAAATAATGAATGCACATCAAAGCCCCATCCCGACGCTGAATGAAAGCCCAGGCCCAGATCGTGTGCGCGATAGCTAGCCTGTATCTCATGTAAATTAAATGATGACAACATTGCTTGCAAACAATGGATTCACCATCTCAAAGTCTCCGAATGATTGATCACCTATCGAGGATTTCAAAATCAGTTGTTTTTTTTTTTTTTGTTTTTTTTTTTTTATATATTACTTATTCATAATACTCATTGAATGTTTTCTTTAAATTCTGCAAGGGACATCACTCACATGTAATTTAAAAAAAAAAAAAAAAGAGTGCACGTGAAAGTCCAAATCCGATGCTCAATTAAGGTCCAGGCCTAGATCTTATCCACGATAGCTAGCTTGTATCTCATGTAAATTAAATGATTATAACATTGCTTGCAAACAATGGGTCCATTATTTCAAAGTTTCAGATTGACGGACCGCAATTGGGATTTCAAACTCAGTTTTCTAATATTATATGAAATCAACAATTTTTTTTATAGGCAATGCATGTTTTTCTTGGAATTCTACAAAGGGCACCACTCACAGATAATTTCTGCCTAAAAGCATGCCTAGTTCTACGAAAATTTTAAGATCTAAGGCTTCAGGGCTAATTGTAAGGGACTAACTTAAAGCATCCAGAGAAGGAGAAAAACAATCCTGAAATTGTCAACTGACTGGAGGCTAGATTTGTTTTTTTTTTCCCCACGTCATATGCAAATGATAATAATATCAATGATCTTATTTAGAAAAAAGAGCAATTTTAGTATGAAGATCGCTGAAGTCTAGATTGTATGTTCATACAGTTTCAGGTTTTAGATCTTCTGGGTCAATTCATAGCATACTATCGCCATAGCCCCATGAACAGGATTTGGGTTTGTGTATAGCTAGTTCAAAGGTGATCTCAGGCTTTAGGACCCTCCGTCAAACCAAGGCTCCGATGCCGGGGCTCTAATGAAATAAGACACGCATCCTAAGATGCAGATCGGTGGCTTCTGCATCCCTACCATCAGATTGCTGCAAGGTCACACTCAAGATCTGAGACAGGGTCACTCCTTTCCAGTTACATGTACTCCGTTGGTTGTGGGTGAGCACATCCCTATGAGCTGACGATAAGCATTAACGATGTAGTCAAGAATGTGAATCTTGTTTCGTTTCTTTAATTGTTCAACCACAGCCTTTGAAAAAATGCATCCAGATCAACGACGATAATAATGATGATGATGATGATGATGATCGATAACGAAATTCATAATTTTGGTAATAATGATTTTGGCAATGAAGAGAATGGGATTTTGATAGCGGGCACAATAATGAATATAATGACGATGCTGTTAAAAACTATTTAATTTTCATAATGGTTTACAATAGCTTCTTTTCCCCTTATCCACTTCTATTTAATTTTTTCACAAATCATAATAATCTCGCCAGCCTTATAATCAAAGCGCACTATTTCACCCTCCTCAAATGCACTTTAAAAAAAAAAAAAACAACCTTCAGCCCGTGTTTTATGGAGATTAGAGAGAGAAAGAGAGAGGTAGAGAGATATATATGCGGGGGGAGGGGGGAGAGATCGCATGTGATTGTCGCTGGATTGCTTTAAAGTGTTATCGTTTTAAAAACTCGACTTGGGCAAGATTCAGAAACCCATCAAACTTTCTGTTTTATCGGGTGCCAAGTTTTCTCGCTGTATGGGATTGATTATTGCATGGTGTACTTATGTGTGTGGGTAGTGGTGGTTGGGGGGAGAGGGGGGGGGTCGTTTTGTGCATGTGTGTGTGTGAGAGAGAGAGAGAGAGAGAGAGACTGAATTTTTTTTAGAGGTTCTGCCAAAAGTATACAGTGCATTTGTAGAAAGATAAGTGCGTCCTCTTAACAACAGGGCAATCTGGTATTAGCTGAGCACCCTTCTGTATACCCAAAAGTGAATATAATAAAACTGGTCAACAAGAAGTGAAGCCGCCACACTTGTACTACTTCCAAAGCTATCTTTTCCAAAACAACTAGAAACATGGCCCTTTTTTTTTTCTTTCTTTTTCCAGAGATGTATATGACTAGTGGAGTGCAACGGACAAGAAAA
>BLXT01003580.1:1129464-1143949 GCA_019648995.1 Plakobranchus ocellatus
AAGTTCGGATTAGGTTTACTAGGGGAACAAGGGACAGAAAATAGTCATCAAATGATATCATTCTTAGAAAAATATAGGGCCCATAAGATAGTTAATGATCAAGCTAGACTTAGACACATTTTAACAGCACATTTACTCCAAGTAACACCAGACTTACAAGGCTCGAAACTGTGATAAACGATGCCATATATAAGTTATTTTTTTGTATCTTTATATCACTCTATATCATAATCATGCATTAACCACGCTCACGTGACGTCCGATTTGTGATACTGTAAGACACTAATTTAAAGCTCAGACTTTTTTTTATTTTTATGCACATTACATAAATGCGTTTGGATGTTAAGGAATGTAGTGCCATGTTTTTTTATATCATTACCTGTTAAAATAAGTCCACTGCTGCTGTTAAATTATCGAATGTATGGATTATAAAGTTGTCCACTATGAAGAGAATTTGTGTCAACAATACCAATTTTTGTGAGTATAAAGCTAAATGTCATATCTTAATACTATTTAAGTTTCAGAAAAATCTGGAGCCACGTTTTAAATTTTTGTTCGTTTAAATGTAAAAAATGTTTTTTCTTAAAATAGAATTAAAGTTCTAACTTTAGACGTCAATTATTAAAAATCTATAAAAGATAAATTCAGAGTTCTTTCTCTACCCCCCTTTAAATTAAATAATCTTTGATGTTGTGAATTCTAATTGTTACTAACTCTGATCTTGGTGTTGGTATTCAACATAACAAAAAACAACATAAATTGTCACTAAACACATCGATAGCAGCCAGGCCACCTCAGGTGCACTGACCTGTGACTGACCCCGGGCACGATGCTCTGACCCCAGGTCACAGCTAGCAGCTAAGTTACCAAAAATTTTACGCTGTGATAAAGGTTTGCTCAGTTCTAACTTCTCAGGAAAAGATCACAGTAATTACCTTAGGGCAAAAATGGTTTCTTTCGAGACAAGGGCTAGCTAATCAAAGGTTGGAATTTTGAACTTTTGTAAACAAACACTTGCTTTGGATGCATGTGAAATACTTAAAGCTAGACCAAGTCCTTTCAGAATATCATTGCTGTAGTTCCTCTTTTAGTGAGTTCATTGAAAGTTGAATTGGAGAATTGCGCTCCTCAATAATGCTTAAAAAAAACCTCACCACTCTGTTCCATTTTTGTTGCAGAAGTCTTGGTCTTTCAGCTCATTGATGTTCATTGCCTGATAATGAGAAAACAATTATCTGGATACAATCAATTTCTTACATTAGAAATGTTCACAGACAGACAAATTAAATGAATTGAAAAATTATCATAAGAAGTAGATCACCATTTCAAAAAAAGGGTGAGGGGAGGGTCAGCTTCCAACTCGTCGGCCTTCAGGATTAAAGAAAAATAATATACCAGTTTCAGTGTTTACACTCGATCAAAGCTGAGAAACAACAGAGAGTGTCTTTTTCTTTACACCCTGCATGAATAGCATGAATAGATAGACAGTCCCCCAAGTATAATGAATACAGATACAGAAATCAAGATAACTCATACCTTTCCCACCTGAATTCGCACATGACCTTTGGGAGAGCTAACAGAGTTGACAGTGTTTAATATTACTCTAAACATACAGAGTCAATGCTCTCTAAGAAGCATGAAACATATTTTTCCCTCTGACAGATATTTTCACAAAACATCTTATTTGAAAAAAAATCAAACGAACAAAAACATCAAATTTTTAATAAATAAGGCCAGACTGTAACTAAATTTTTTAAGAACCCAAAGAAAATTGTGTTGATCACATCCAGAGAAGAGGCACATCTTCTTGCATTTCCCTTTACTTACATTGAGGCCGTAGCGGAAAATGCTGAAGTACTGGACCCACCGAATCACCGGGGACAGGTCAGCAATGTTGATCAGCAAGCCACTGAACAGCTAGAGGTGATATGAATTAAAACATGGAAAGCTCAAAGAATCAATCGTATCATAGAAATAAGAAGATTCTTCAAAAGATCAGCTCCACTGAGTTTGCATTTGAGGCAATGACAGTTTAGGTTAAAATTTTTATCAAGGAAGTATCAAGGGCTTATGAAACTGACTGTGTTTTCTGACAACCCCATTTCTGAGGTGTTAAAAAAAAAATCAGTGTTCCTTTTGAAAAAAATATTTTGCACCACAATTCAATGTAAATTTTATTTTGTAGTGGCATTCCATGGATTACAAATACGTCACCAACATCAAATTGAAATATTTCAGTAATGAACTGAAAATTTCCAATACTTCATGTACAGAGAGTTTATGGCATGTCTATAGAAAGGTCTCCATCCACATAGAGAGGTGGGTAGTTTTCTCCATGTAAAGAAAGTTTATAGCATGTTTATAGAAATGTCTCCACATAGAGAACTGGGTAGTTTTCACCCATCTAGAGAATGATTAAAGTCAAGCACACACACTTAAAAATCAACTCGTTTTGTGGGTCTGCTACTCTCATCATACCAAAGATCATCCACATGTCATATTTTGAGCATTTTAAGCCACTAATAAAGCCTGGAACCACAATCTGTGAGCTTGAAAACAGTTAACTCTATACAGATTTGGTGAGCACAGTCCAAGATATAAGCTTTTACAGATGTTACAACATGCAATAACCACTGCTCTGTTTTTTCAATTTAATTTTTTGTTGCTGCTTTTTTTTTAAATGTATTTTCAACATGAAGAATGCAAGGAAAGAATCAGAATCTGGGTACATACCATCATGAAAACATAGCTGAGTGCGAGGCACAAGTTAGCCATGGCAAAAATCTTCACTGTGGAGCTTATGGCAAAGCTGAGAGCTGATGCCGAGAGGGCGGTCAGGGCCATCGTCAGGAAGAACACACAGAATTTGAGGAACTCCTTTCTCAGACCTGAAGGGAGGGAGGGGCATGGTATAGGTATCAGGGAGAAGAGCATGATATATGTGTGGAGGAAGGTAATGGGGGTGAGTGTGCGCGTGGGCTTGGAGAGGGAAAGGAATCACAGATCACAAAGTCAAGCCATTACAAACACAGTACAACCAAATAATTCTCCTGGCTCATGGAAAACCCTTTACTTTTGACTCAGGCTTCACCACAGATGGAATTCTAGCCATCATCAACCTCAATATGCTCTGAGACCTGGCCTCATGAGTCAAATGTCACATGAGACACTTTTGAGCCAAAGTGACATTAATTTCTTTCTTTTCCTTTTCACTCCTTTTTTATCTTCTAAATTGTTGAAACATCTAGACACAGATTTACACCATCTCAATCCAGTTTCTAACCATCGCAAGTAAAACTTAGAGAATGTAGTTTTTGGCTGGATGCAATAATTTAAAATATTCTGACTCATTTGTACAGGTGTCCAACTTTTCATCACGGCAAATCATTGAAGAAAAGATTAGACTGGGAAACTAAAGATTATCTGAAATATGACTTCTTTATGAGAAAGTACATATGTAATATATATGGCCCGAACTGGGGATCATTGGGGCTACATCTACAAAGCCAATGAAAGTAAGACTAATCAATCAAATGTCAAATACCTTAACGATGACACAACAACACGTCCTGCTAGGATTCACCAGTTCAAACTCACCAATCATAAAGTAGGATATGGAGGAGAAGAGCAAACAAGGGATGAACCTCATCGGAATCAGATCCAGAAACACTTTAGCCAGAAAGTAAGCGGAGGTTCGGTAGAAGCCACTCACATTCTCATGACTGTTTTACATACAGAGAGAAAAAGTTGAGACAAACATCATTGATAAGCAAGGAGAAAAAAAGGTGGAGGAAAAAATGGCTACCAGACAAAATTTAATTATACAAAAACCAACTTAATCATCTACTTGGATACATTTAGTTTGAATGGCTAAAAGATCAAAATTAAAATTTTTTGAATTATGTAAGTATTTAGCAAATAGTTTCATAATATCCCCTGCAAAATTATTACAAATTAAAAGCTGTCCAAGAATTAAGTAAAATATAGTTAATTAAAAAGAAAATCTTTTGCTTTGAGTTTCAGAAAATGTTTCCTCTTTTAGGGAAGTGGCTCAAAATTTACAGAAAAAAAAAGAACTAAATTTGCTGTAAAACACCTTAAAATGAGTCATTTGCAGCAGAGAAAAGATACAAAAAAAATATTTAAGATAAAATTCAAATTAAAAAAAAAATATATATATATATTATATATATATATTTTATGTATAAATATATATAAAGAGAGAGAAAGAGTGGGAGAGAGAGAGAGAGAGAGAGAGAGAGAGAGAGAGAGAGAGAGAGAGAGAGAGAGAGAGAGAGAGAAGAGAGAAACAGAGAGAAAGAGATAGATATTTATTTATATTTATGTATTTACATCATTCTCGACGATTTCTACAAACATTTTGGTGAGGCTGGCCAGTTTATTTTATAATTCTTATGATCCCAGGGGAATTCTTGAGAATGCCTAGGATTCTCTGGCCTTTTTTTTTTCAACAAATGTTTTAATTTAGAGTGATATTGCTTTTTTATTTTTTGGAAGTATGCCATTTTATATAACAGGGATCATCCAAAACTGTATCACATATTTGATGAGGGAGGAGTGGAAAGTTCAAGTTTTTTTTCCAGCCTAATGTTGAATGAGTAGACTCACATGAAGATGGTTCTCTCCCTGATGAACAGCTCCACTGCAGACATGTTGCCAAAAACTTGATTCATGATGATGAAGAAAAAAGCACCAACTCTGGGAGCAGAAGAAAATAAAAAGATTAAAAAAAATAAATAAAAACCAACGGCTCGCAAATTAATGGTCTTGCAATACAGAAAATCCAAACACACCCACAAAAATACACCCGCTCATTTTCTCTCATTTCTGCCCCATCACAACTGCTTTGCTTGATGGTTTTTAGAGGTTTAACCTTTCCACATCCCACAATCTGAAACTCTATTATTCTCTATATACTCTAGGGCAGCCGTTTGGCTATTATTCCCTGCAAACACATAGTTTGGAGCATTTTCAAAAATTGATATAAAATCATGCAAAGCTCCCATAGTGATGTATTTGGTATGTGTCGGAGGCTTATTTTATAAACTATAATACAAACACATTTTTACACTGACAAGCACACTTTTAAGGTTACCATGTCAACCAAAACATATCGCGGCCAGTAGGAAAAACAAAAAGAACACTATGGACAAGGCAAGATAGCATTGAGAAATTATTCATAAAAATTCAAAACAATATCTGAACACCACAAAATACATTTGAAAGGATCAACAAATGATTACAGAAAGAGTGTAAAAATTGGACGCTCAAAATATGGCAGGCAAAAATTTTTTTTAAATAACGCAACTTCGTGATCATTCTATAAATGTGGGATGGCCTGAAAGGTCAATGACACCGGATCATTTGTGGAAAGCGGTGCTTCAGGGAGAAATAATTTTTGCCTGCGTTTCACGAAAGCGGTGTGATAGCAAAGGATTGAGAAGAAAAAAAGTATCATAAAATTACACTTAAGGTTCCCCCCCCCCTCCCAAAACAAAGAAATTCAGGATGTTCAATTTTTAAGGCCTTACATAAGAAAGCCTCGTGAGAAAACAACGACAATAAACGATGAATAGCAAATGGTGATGTAACAAATGTTCAAGAAATTCAGATCATTCAGTGTTACGCTTTATCATGCACAATTATTTTTCTGAAGAAACTGAAATTTACTGAAGTCTCAATTGGACCAAAATTTAGGACAGCTGTGAAGTTTTCCAAATATCGTGGCACATCATATTTTTTTCCCACCATTATATTCAACACTTATAAATTAGTTTGGGTTTGTTGTTTTTTTTTTAATTAAGATTTTGCAAAGAGCTCCTTCTATTCTGTTGTATAATTTCAAGTCAACTTTTACTTGTGCATCAGGCAGGTCTACTTCAAGCTGATGTCAGGCTTTTAGGCCACAGTCAGGCCAGGAGACCAGTGGCAGGCTGTAGCTCAAATCCTGCAGATTTCAGGGCAGGTTCATTACACATTATGGCTTCCAAGATTTCAAATAAATATTTCTCAGATGAATCAAAAAACTTGTTTTTCTCTAGGTGCAAACTCAGGCAAAAATTACTTGATGAACAAACTCGCATGTATGCAACTATTATGGATTTATGTGGCATCAGGGAGAAGAATGTAAAAAAAGTAAAAAAGACAGCACATACCTGTTCTGTATTCCAGACCCAATGGATGAGTCTAGCTGGAAGTAGACGCCTCCTACAATGCAAGCGAACAATACAACCACAAAAAACTGAAATAATGTAGAAAAAAAACATTGTTTTTGTATATCTTCAAACAACCACCTGGATTAAAGTTGAAATATGTATTTCACAACTATATGTCAGTGGTCTACACATGATAATACCTGTAGAAAATTTCAATGAGATGTAAAGAACATGAAATTTCTGACAAGGCAGTTTCCACTCCTAACCATGCCGTGTTAATTCACTATCCCTTTCACACTGCCTGGTTGAAAATAAAAAAAAATGACCAAGACTCCTCAAAATGAGAATCTTCACAAATGTTTAGCCTCAGCTTGAAGGATTTTATTTGTTTACACACAAAAAAAACCCAGCTTTTTCTCCGGCCACCAGAATAAGCTCAATACAGCAACCCTTGCTCAGTATCCCACAGAGAACTGGAGCTGTTGGCTCTAGATATCAAATGTGTGCCAGCTTGAGAGAATACTTCACAAGTCATCAGATATACATAGTGAGTTTTTGAAACCCTCTTCATTTGCATAATTGTTTGTATGCATCTTGTAGTTTGAATTTTGTCAATATCTTTATCAGATCAAAGTTATGAAATTTTAAGGAGAAAATTGTGTTAAAGTAAATACACATATTTTGACTTTACAAAGGCCTATAACAAAAATGATGCCAGGAAATTCCAATGGTTTTTTTCCCAGATTGGCACACAAATTATTTGTAATATGATAGCAAGAATCAACCCGACAAGTCAGCTACATTACGCAGTTTTACTGGTGTTCTGCTTACCTGCATAATAGGTGTTTCCGGATTTCTCGCCAGATTCTTCACACACCGGCCAGACACAACGTACAGCTGTGTAGAGACGCACAAAAAATTAAATTAAAGAAAAAATAATAAAATAAATGTGTATAAAATGTCTCTCTGTAAGATCTGTTGATTTCAAATATTAATACATCTAGGAGATCGTCCAGAATAGTTTGGATACCCCATGCTCCACTATCTATGTAACAGTGCTGCAAAAGTAAGATGAGTTGCTGGTTTGTGACTAACTCAAAAACAAAAAATCCTAAACTAGTAAGGCAAAAAATGACTCATCTCTCTATGAGCAGAGATTTTCTATGAACATGCAACAGAATATCTGTATATTTCTAGGTATATAAAGTAAAGACAATTCTTGTTTTCCTTCCATGCTAAATAAAAAATTCTCCCAGTGTGGACTCGTTTTCTGGAGCTGCACACATTTTGTAAACATCAATGCTTATAGAAAAATGAAAAAAAATGAGGATTTTTTTCCAGGTGGCGGACAATGAGACCAACGCCTGCTGAAGGCAAGAGCATAACTCAGGGGTCTGGGGGCATGTTCCCTCAGAAAAATTTTTTTTTTTCAAAGGACTGCAAGTAAAGCTGCTTGGAGGCACTTTGGCATCAATTTAATCTATATTTTGTTTGATGAACATCTATGAAGCAGGATCTAAAATTCATGAACTCATTGAGACTACTAAGATGAAATTCTGCAGATGACTGAAAATGTGGAAATCTGCAGAAATGCTGACGACTAGAAGCACTGAAATATCTCTTATGAAATCCTTTTCATCTTGAACAGCACATACAACCTACTTTTTATCCCTGTTCTAGTTACAATGGAGTCTGGATAAAGTCAACTTGCTTAAGAGAAACTCTTGCTTAAAGTCAACTTCTAATAGTCAACTCTAGCTTAAAGTCAACCAATTTTGATAGTCCCAAAAGGTTGACTTTAAACAGACTCCACTGCATTTGATGGTTTGCCTTTTTTCGTCTGTGTGGCAAACAAACAATGAAAGCAGACGTTAAGAGAGGAGCTGTTTGAAAGATTGAAGACAAAGGTAAAGAACAAAATGCCAACTGATAAGACTAATCTTTACCCTTGCCTTTCACAGACTGTCCACTGACTGGACAGGAGTAAAACATGTCAAGTGAATTTACTTTCCCTTGATCAACAAAATTCTTCCTCATTCCAAACAATATACACACCTGAGTTAGGAAGCCAGTGCTGTAATCGATCTCTCTCCTCTGGATCAAGCCCCTCTCCTGCTCCTGGAGGTAGCTCTCGTAGATCGCTGCCAGCTCCTCATTCACACTGTCCAGCCATAATAGTTTAAGAGAAAGAGAGACAGAGAAAGAAACAATCATCAACGAATTATTTAACAACGAAAAGAACACCAATAGAAAATGAATTTTTAAAAATTATTTCAGTGCTTGAGTGTTTATAAATATCTAAAGGGAGAAGGCAAGCTTTCTTTTTTGCTTATAGGAATAAAAATTAGAAAAGATCTCTGGCTAGCAAACCTGAGCTGAAACAGCCTTGAATTGAAATAGGCAGAGGGAACTTTCATTTCTAGGTCTGAAAACTGCTAGTACAACCCACACCTCAGCCTGGCTAGGGCCTAAAAGCCTGAGAGCAGCTTGTACTAAATGGTCTACAGTCTAATAACATAGAAACAATCCCCAGACACTCACATTTTGCATTCCTCTGAGTTTTTGTAGGATTTGGCCAGGTGCTGTGTATGTTCTGAGGACAAAAATAAACAAAGCTTTGAGGAAATTAATTTTTTTGAGAGACATTTTTCTTTTCTTTCCGAGGAGAGTCCTGTGACTCCCTCTCTTTTTCTCCTTCTCTCTTCTCTTTTCTCTATATCCTTCCTTTCTTTCTCTCCCCCTTTTTCTCTCATTCAATCTCTTTCTCTAGATCTCTCTCTTTCTTTCTTTTCTTTTCTCATTCACTCTCTCTCTCTCTCTTTTCACCGCTCATCTAGCCAGGTCTAATTTTCATTTATATCACGGGGGGCGTGAAAAGTTTGCTCGCTAATTCTTAACAAGTCAATACCTCAACAATGTAAAATTTTATCTACATCTTTCCATTCCATATATAAACCCCACAGAGTCCACATATCTTTTTTACTTGGCTAAAGTAATAAATAGTGACAGATGAAGGGCTCTTTAATTGTACACTCCTTTACAATCCAAGATACAAGTGTAGTAATAATCAATGAAAGGCAAGCCAACAAAAAGGATGGCATATCAACGAGTATACTGCACATTAACGTGGAGCAAAGAGGAGAGTGTAGAGCTCTGTAAAAAGGGAAGTTACCAACCTGAGTCATCCTCCTTGGTAGTCCCTTTATCTTCTGAAAGCAGTACAAAAATTGTATTACAACAAAATAACCAGAAATATTCAGAGTTTGGTTCTTACACATTACATCTGAACGAAATGAAGTCCTCAAACATTATTTATGAGGCAAACAGAGTAACGTAGGCAAAGATCACAATTTGGACATATTGAACTATGAATATATGATGTTTAAGCTTTTAATTTAGAAAATACCTTATGTCTCTATCAGAATTTATTTCAAACTTTATGTGACTTTGAACATTAAACTTTGACTATCCTTTTGAGTCAATACATTTTTTTTTTAAAGATTCTGGTGTGAAAGTATCCTGCGCCACTTGTCCCTGGTTTACACTGGTTGCATCACGTTTCTGTTGAGACCAGTTCTGAGGTGATAGATACGAAACATACAGCTACTTTGAGAAAAGAAAAAGATATCCTTAAGTTTGAATTCATTTTTCCTTCTCGTAAAAAAAAATTGGGAAAAACATAAAAAAACATTAAACACATGCATCTCCTCAAAGGATCAAGATATCTGTGTCCTGTTTCCACTTTTTCTGTTGCCTTCAGGGCCATTATCTCTATAGTGTCTGAAAATGTCTGGGTCTTGCCTTTTCAGCCATTACTACTATAGTCCTTACAGATTGTTACATTTAGGGCCTTTATCTCAATATCCCTAAAAATATCAGGGGTAGCTTTTTTGGCCATTCACTGCATAGTCCCTGCAGATTTCACAGTGTTTCACTCTGAAACCAACACCACAAGAAATGGAAAATAATGCTAAGAGGAACAACTTCTGTATCCTGTGCTACTTACTGACTGTGACATCAGGGACTTCTGCCGAGGAGGCAAATCCATTTGTGTGCGATGTCACTGCGGTGGAGTCGCCGTTGATCACATCAAGAAAGAAGTCTGGCGGGTTGTTGTGCTCCTCACATTCGTAGCCTGGAGGGCAAAGAAAAACTACCTGAAGCATCAACCTTTCAGTGCATGACTTCCACGATACAACCATCTTTAGCACAGGAACCAAACTTATGAGATAAACTATTACATTGTAAAATACAGAAGATTGAATATGGAAAGCCTAGAGAGACTGCATGAAATAACATGTTAAATGCTGTGTTACAATAATGTGTAATATGATAGACTAATACCCAGATTGTGATAAATTTTCGTACAGTATTGTAATCAAAACATTATGATAATCTTATCAGGCTAAAGCCTAATTGAACAAGTTCACAAATTTTGCGTTACACAATACAACATAACATTATGAAATCTTTGCTGGACTAACTGCAACTTCTTAATAAATGTTGCACTGCAACATGTCATTTAATATGGTAGCCATAAACAGATTGACTATATGTGTTAGATAAATGCTGGGATGCAAAAACCAAACAGAAAAATTAACAAAATACATGTTCTGAATAAACAAATAAACACAAAATACAGAAACAGCCAATGGGGGGTGAGGGGCGGGGGTGGAATCAAGCACACATGGAAAGTAAAAACATGAGTTACCTAGCGTGCTGAAATAGCTGAGGGCGCCTGTGGAGGGACCATGGTAGACAACGTTCCCGTGAGAGAGGAGCATCAGGGAGTCAAACAGTCTAAAGATTGAGAAGCGAGGCTGGTGGATCGAGAAGATAATGTTCCGGCCTTTCTCTGACATGCTGGCAAAGCAGGGAATCAAAAGTTCACATTTGTTCTCAAAATAAGCTTCTAGCACGTAAGTGTACTACACATAACTATTTTTGCAGAAAATAACTGGCAGCATTAAAAAAAGATATCATACTGCATTGCCTTGCGATTATCAATTGAATATGTGTCTGATAAAGCTCATATCTGGATAACAAAAAATTAATAAAAAAAAAAAAAACCTGCACAATGTCAAGGGTATTTTCAAACAATGCTTTTTAAAAAAAGAAGAGGAAGAAAAAAACTTGAAATAACTTCCATGGCAAAAAATGGCCATTGATTCATTTGGCAATATCTTAAGATCTTGCTCCTAATGTCTTAATTTTTGGTGACCGTGTTAAAATGCAGGGTACAAAAAGCCTGTTTTTCCAACACAATGTGATCTCTGTTTTTCAGACAGTCGTTAGGCCAGGATATTACTAGTGGCAGGCTCAAGCTCCACACCATCAAAGACAGAATACTGCCTGCACATCTCAGTTCACAAGCCAGCCACCAAGGCCTTTCACTATAATGTCTGCTTGTTTAAAAACCTCCATTTACAGAACTAACCACAACAAGAAGCAGCTTGTGGATCAGCAATTAAAAAAAAATTATTTTAAAACTACCCACAAATTTTTGCATTTCTTTTTCCGAACACAAATGTCCATCCAATGAAAATTATTTGCACCTTGGAGCCGAACTGTTGTTGCTTTGTGTGCATGTGTGTGTGTGTGTGTTTGGGAGGGGGGCAGTGCCATTGCTTAACTTCACTTTTAAACACACAAAAACAAAAATTGATAGAAATTTTGTGTTTCACTTCCATGCCCTCTACAAAAAGCAATAGAAAAGCTAAATAGTACAAGACACTATTTCAGAAAACAAAACACTTTTGTATTAAAAAAAAAAAAAAGCAAAAAGAGTTTGTAAAACAAGTGAGATGAATCTGCTGAGAGACAACACTGCAAACTACTAACAATCTCTCACCGTTTTAAGATTAGCATGACAGCGTTTGCTGTGCTTGCATCCAAGCCCGTGGTTGGTTCGTCCAGAAACAAGACTGGAGGGGAGATAATCAGTTCCATGCCGATGTTGCAGCGCTTTCTCTCCCCACCAGACACACCACGTATATACTCTGTGCCAACCTTTGAAATAATACAAGCAGCAATCCAGTTCTAGAGTGAGGTCAAGTTTTATTTTGTACTGTCAATAATTATTTGACTACAGCACCAGTGTCGTGGGTGAAGTCCCTATCATTATGAGAAAAGCTTTAGTGTTTGAGAATAGCAGTTGCTTACAATACTAATTGTACAAACAAATACAGGTTATGCTCCGAAATCAGCAACTGCCAAAAGGTGGTCCCCTATAGGGTTTCACTTTGCCATGTTTTGAATTAAAAAAACTTGACTAACTACACAAGAGAAACTGGCACATGAATGCAGACGAGATATAATTCATGTAAAGTTAGATATTAGCAGCAGATTCTGGTGAAATAGGTAGGTCTGTGTGAGTCTATTTACTTTGTGATGCATGAACTGAAAGTAATAGTAGGGGATGGTTTTTTTTGGTGATTTTGTTATGATAGTTATGTTTGCAAGTTGTTTTGATCTATTTACACAGCAAGGATGCATCCAAAACTGATTTCCCCCCCAAAAAAATTTAACATTACTTTTATTGCCCTTACACCAAGAAACTCAAGATTTCATTTTCATATATGGCGGATAAAAACTCTTTTGAAAATGGCAATGATGAGAATCCAAGCTTTGGCAAAACTCAGATTGTAAAAACAAATACTGGGCTATGCTGCACATTGACAGCAGGCACGTCACACCTCTGAGGTCTCCATTAGTAACAGAGAGACTTCAGAGCTTTGATGCTTCAGCCACGGCTATCTTACCTTGGAGTCTGCAACTTCTGTAAGGCCGAGCTCGTAAATCACCTGCTCAACTCGCTCTTTACGCATCTGAGATGTCACAGATTTCGGGAGACGAAGACGTGCAGAGAATTCAAAGTTCTCGCGCACTGTGAGCGTTCCCATAACAACATCGTCCTGTGTTGGCAAGAGTTGTACACAAAGACTACAGTTACCTTAATATGATTGTGTAAATATGTGTTGTTTTGACACGGTGGGTTAGCAGCTGGACTTTTTTTTTTCCCACTCACCATAATCGTTGTCATATATATCAACATCATCAATATTATTGTCAAGTGTTTCTATCTGTGGTTTCAATTATCATAATTTGTTAATCTTTTTTTTTTTTTAGTACATTGCAATATTATTACTCATATAACCACCACAATCATACTTGTCATCACCACTAATGCCATAACAATTATTGTAGTCATAATCATTAACAACATCACAATTATCATTTTTTCATCATTACAATGATCACATTTGTCATTGCCATCAAGATTACTATCATCATCAACAACAGCATCACAATTATCATTTTTACCATCATACTATCCCAATTATCATTGTAATCGTCAACACTATTGTCATCATTATTAACATTATCATCATAACTAAATTAATTTTGAAAAGTGTCAATATCATGGACACTGTGAGTGTGACTGTAGCTTTACCTGCACAACGTATCCAACTAAGCACTTGAAGTTATCTGGTACAGGCAGGCCACCAAGCAGGAGGGATCCTGACAGGCCTTTGGGATCTTTGCGTCCTGCCAAAACATCCAGGAGTCTGGAAGGGAGGGGAGGGGAGAAATCAATGAAATTTTTGCTCAAGAATTTTGTTGATTGGTATATCTAGTGATAGTCTGTCTGTGTAATCACCAAGTTTGAGTCTAGAGTGAAACCCTAGCCAGATCTCATTAGATAACCTTACATGATTTAATCAGCAATTATTAAAGGCACTAGTCATGGGTGTAGAGGCACATTATACGCTGTATGCCCTTACAATAATATGCCTCTACATCCAAAATGTGATACTTTCATTTCTTTTTATTTTCACCTCGCCCTACATTTGGATTTCCCTGATAACTTTATTTTTTTTTTCGATAGATTTCTCCGATTTTCTTTTTCATAAACTCTTTCTTTGAGACCACATAAACTGCTTTTCTTTTGGGACATTATTTGGCAGTCAAAAATCAAACTTGCGTATTTTCAAAAAACTTACGATGATTTGCCGCTGCCTGTCGGCCCCAGAATAGCATTCATTCCTGGCTTGAACAGGCCACTGAAAGGAAAGAAAGTACAATCTGGTGTTAGCCCCTTGCTGCAACTGCACCACTGGCCGATTCATCAAAAGATGAGAGAGACAGACTAAAGACAGAGAGACAGAGATACATGTAGTGTGAAAGGGAAGCAGAAAAGAAAAAGACACACTTAGATATAAAAAAAGAGCAAGATATGAATATATATGTCAGAAAGGTGTAAAGAGAGGAGAGAAGGGAGAGAGAGAGAGAGAGAGAGAGAGAGAGAG
>BLXT01003580.1:1225889-1244199 GCA_019648995.1 Plakobranchus ocellatus
CCCCCCCCCCAGTTTATGTCAACTTTAACATTCTTATGCATTATATGTTCACTGCTTGGATGTAATGTGTTATGATGTACACAGTTTATAAGTAAAGTTTATTCAATTTTGAGAAGTCAAATTACTTTTTTAGCAACGTTCCAACAACAAATTTGGAAACTGTTTTCTTATATTTTATTTAATCAAACAAAAAGGACCCAGATTTGGAGCTCAGCAGCTTTCAGTTTCAATGCATTCATTTGATCATTAAAGTTCATGACACTACCTTCTTTTATTTCTTTAAACTTGTCCATTGAGAATTCGCTTTTTCTAGAATTTCATAACCTTTTAGAGAAGGATGAGCTGCTTTAAAAGCCTTGTAAGAATCTTGAAAACATTCAGAGGCATCCATTGCCATCTTCTGTTTTTAGTTTGTGAAAACAACAGTAACAGCAGGGTTGCCAGATAGCTTGTGACCACGAAGGTTTCTTTTGTTCCATTTGGAGGCTGTTTTCAGGAACCATGTACAGCATTTTTCTAAGTTTTCTTTGATTTATAAATTGTAGAAGCATGGTTAATAACGTTTTAAGACCGCTTCCTTCCCCTTGTCAACTTTTTGTCAACTATTGCCAGACCCCCCCGTCCAATCTCGATTGATGTCAATTGTGAACTGTCACTTATTTTGCTGTCCTCACTTTGAAGGCAAAGTTAACTTTGTTCAGTGCTTTTACGATGTGAATTGAAAAAAAAGCTATGCACATCGTTTTCTACGATGCAAGTGTAAAATAAATTACAGTTAATAGTTTTCTACGATGCGAATTGAAAAAAGCAATGCACATCGTTTTTACGATGTGAATTGAAGAAAAAGCAATGCCCATCGTTTTTTACGATGCGAATTGAAAAAAAAGCAATGCACATTGTTTTTTTACGATGCTAATTGACGCTTCCTAATTTCCTTCTCTTCTGGTACAATTGGGTGTTTAGGGATATCGGGCCAAGAATTGAATGCTGCAAATAACACTTAAGAGGAAAAGGATCTGAAAGATTTTTTTCTTCAATATACTGATCAATTGATCTTTGAGACCTAAAATTGACATCTGTACATCTACTTATCCATAGCATCATTCTTTATATGTCAAGAACTGCTCATTCTGTTCTGGAAGTAAGCTCTGCTTGAAGAAAGGTTGACGCTGAAGTTTGACATATGGCTGTCGTCAAATTCTACTGTATAGGGCATGGCCTTTTTTATTTCAAACCTTTTGTAGCTTTGTTACCATCGAGACATCTGTATCCAGTTTTCGATGATGTAAAGCTAATAAAATGGAGTTCCTTATTGAGGCGATGATTCAAAATTCCCACAATGCGGAATGTGACTTGATTTGGTCTATGGCAAATCTGTATAAACATATAATTTTTTTATCCAGTGATTTTTGAAAAACTTATTTGAAAAAAAGAACCCAACAGCAAAAACCAATACCATGCAATGCATTGTTTGTTCACCAACTTTATTTTGAGCACCCACTTAAGTACATGACTGTATATTTTGCAAAGTAAAGAGGACATGGCTTGTGAAAACCAAAATCACATTATCACAATAGAGCAATAGATATATATATATATATATATATATATATGTATCTCGTTTTATGAACATCGATTTGCAAGAAACTAAAAATTTAATTATGGTATACATGTATTGTATATATATATATGTGATAGTAAATTTTTTGGCATAAGATTGCCACAAATAAAATGTGAATTAACACAAGAAAGTAAAAAGAGATTATGCAAATAAACTTTAGACTTTTTTTCTTTAAAAATGATTTTGGGAGAAAGCTATTGCCTACACACAACAGGCATGGAATGTCCTAAACTTGCTAAAGATAATTCCAATAAGTGCACCAATGTCGCACAGAACACTTTTGAGAGATAAAGATATTTACCACTTGACAGCTCAGTTGGATGAAGAAAAAAAATCACTGCTCAGAAAAAAAAAAGTTCTGACCTGAATCCATTTTCTTTTTCCATATATAGAGTTTCTGTAATGTTATTATGAATTTATTAGGCTTTTTCTTCAGCGGAGATTTTCACACATGAAGGCACCATGCCATGGGCAAATTAGAAAAATCTGTCCCTATTTTTTTTTTAAGAGCATGTACGGTCAAATATTCATGTTAGGGCAATTTTTGTCTGATTTTAGAAATCGGCATATTTGGCTTCTTCAACCATTTTTCAATAGTAAAAAGGTGGAATTTATAGCGAAAACAATTATTTCAGGTTATAATTTGAGTTTTAGAAAGGCGAGTTCTGTGCTTTTCTCCTTTACTAAAAAATCTTTATTGTCCATTTTCTCAAAATTGACGTTTTTTGCACTAAAATTCATAAAACTTTTTTGTTTTTTATATAAATGACCTGAAATTTTCACACAGCATACACTTAGACCTATAATGCTGACGTATAGAGTAATTTAGCTGTGGCATTTTTTATTTTAGAGTTATAATTGTTCAAGTGTGGAAAATTGTGAGAAATTTGAAAGTCATCATTTTGCTAAATTTTGTTCATGCACTGTGAGAGGAAAAAAATTATAAATAAAAAAACCCTTCCATAGGAATGTTTATAAGGCTTTTTAGATGCATCATGCCGACTTTCAGACAAATTGGTAAAGAAAGAAAAAGAAGTTTTATAAAATAAACTTTTTACATTAAAATAATCCAAGATGGCCACCATATATACTGTGTAATTTATCAATAAATTATTTTTTTTTTATGCTCCTTTGTTTAATTTGACCCAAACATATATACCAATGAAGCCAAAACATCAAAAGTAAAGAGATAAAAATTGTCACCCTATTTATCAGCACATGCCCTTAAAGAGGACAAAGCCTGCCTCTTAGCAGTTAAATGGTTAAGTTTTTTTTCCTCCATTTTTTAAAGGCTTTTCCTATTGTACAAGTTTAAAGGTTTATATATATCTAGAAACCCAATCAACTTACCCGTATCCATTTTCCATCCTTACAAAACTCTCAATGCACTTTTGTGTGGAATCTGGTTCTTAATTCCCAGACAAATGTGAGTTTTCAAAATGACACAGTACAATCTAGATTTACATTGACACCAAAGGTACCATTGGGTGTGGTGTAATGTTATGTTGATGTAGGAGAAGTTTGATATGAAAATACCAAAGGCAAAGAGAGAAAAAAAAGGCATTTTTGTATTGATTTCCATAGGTTTTCTTAAGCTCCACAATTCCTGCATGTTCAGCATGCCTAAAAATTGATGCACTAAACTTGCAGTATGTTTTTTGTCCTACAGTTCTGTAGATCAAATAGAATAAAGTTGAGAGAAATGTAAATTGCAAGGAAATGTCCTAACTGTCACTCCAACTACTCATATTTTTAGCTGATTGTTAAAGAGCATCTAGATAAAATAAAACCTAAAAAAATGTTAACATTGGAAAAATTCTAGTAAAAGTGTGATGTAAGAACCATATTATTCTTGATGGAAATAAAAGACATGAACCAGGACTACGCAACAATGTTCACATCTGCAGATATTCAACATAAACAATGTCAATATGAGTGGAGGGTAACGTGCATTCAAATACTAGAATACAATAAGGCACTTCTAAAATAAGCAAAAATTTTCAGCTTAAAATCTTAAAAGTTTGAAAAATGAAAAAAGGAGAAAATATTTTTTTAAAAACTGGTATTCTGAAAAATGTTATGAAAAAAAAATGATACAGTTTTAATTTAAAGCTTTACAATATGGAATAACTTACATTAAAAAAATATCTTTTATAGATATATATATATATATTTATATTTCACAAGTGTAAAGAACAACAATCTCATAATCATAACTCGTGATCAAGAAGAGCTGTAAATAAAAAAATTATAGGACATGTATAAAAATTTGTATACCCATGAAAAAAAGAGTATCTCACTATACATTATGCGTAGCACAAGCAGTCTTCCAAAATGAGTCCAGTTTCGGTTCCACATGATTCAGTTCAAACAAACTTGAAGGTTGAAAATTGCTCACTTCACCTTAGGCATAAAGCATTGAACACTTTTACTTCTTTACTTCACAAATTTTTATTTGATGTCGACGATGTAGACTCGCAACTTGACTTATTTTGTGGGACTGTTACACATACAATAATGTGAAGTGGTTTTTTTTTTATGGCCACAGATTAACAGATACAAAAGTTTTAAGGAAAAATAACCAACATGTAAACCAGTGGCGCTCATGTTAGAACAAATTAAGGGTAGTATGGAATGCTGTCATAAGTGTTTGACTCGATAATGGCAGTATTCTAGTATTCTACACCACCTTGGGGAAAAAAGCAACAACTTATTTAATAGCAAACTCTTTCATTCATTGCTTCCATAAAAATCATCACCTAACTTGTGTTTTCTTATTATTGTTTGTTTTATTGCTGTAGTTGTTATTGGTTGGTTTTTTGTTGTTGATTTTTTTTTGGTATTGAAGTCGTAATTTTGATTTGCAGTTAACTGATTTTCATTCATCTCAAGAAAAACATTTTCTAAGGAAAATACAATGTATTAAACTTCTGAAATTTACAAAACTTATCAGTAGCAGCCAAACATCTTGCTTCTATTTATTTGGTTTGGATTCAAAGTGATTGTAATCAAAAAGTTAAAAAACAAATAGGTGTACGCATATTAATTCTGTTCTGTAGATGATACAATTACCAATGCTTAATCTTAAATTGGATACTCTAAATTTTCCATTAATCTACTTCTATAAAATCCTTTTAAAAAAATCTGAAACTGATTTAGATTAATCTGAATTTTTTTTTTCAAGCTGAAGTTGTCACAAGCTTTGAAACTTTTGAGCAAAATTGTGAATTTTCTGCTTGATATTATTTCACATGCACTTCAGTTGTGTAGGTGAATTGCTTGGCAGCCTTCTAAACATCGAGTGCCCTAGACACTTGACAAAGGATGGGACCACACAAACAAAGTTGATTCATTAATTGATTGATTATTGTTATACCCAGTCCCCCATTCATTGGTGATCTCAGGAAAAAGATCCTCACTGACATCAGAACTAATTAAAAAATCTCCCAAGAATATTTATAAAACAGATTTTTCCTTGTAAAAACGAATTTGAGATAATTTCAATTTTTTACTTGCCTCCGGCATATTCAGATTAAGAGGGGCTAACTACCTTTCTTCTCAAGAAATGAGCGTGCTTCTATCTGCCCATACAAGTTCACAATTCTGAAAGGAAAAAAAACTTGTGAGTCAAAAGACTATTTTATCTCTATTTTTTTTTTCACATTAAAAATCAATGAAATATTCTTAACAAATCATTTTATAATGCTTGCATTAGTGAAACAGGCCAAATATTATGTTGATTAGATGAAAGGATATAACATCAGATTTAAAGACACTTTTTAAGCATTTGTGGAGTGCAAAATTTACTTTTACTGCCAAGTATTAACTGTGAAATCCGACTGTTTTTGTGAAGGAGTTTCACACTGTGAGTTCCATTGCATGCCTACATGGGGTAAAAAGTATTAACTTCTTTACTAACAGAAATTCTCACGCCAGCATTCAGTTATATGAGTACCACAGAGAGCCTGAGATCATTTGACAGGCATCCAGGCTATTTGACACCAATATTTAGTTATATGAGTACCATACAGAGCTTGAGATCATTTTTTGACAGGCATCGATGCTATGCGACACCAACATTCAATAGTATGAGTAGCACACAAAGCCTGAGATCATTTGATCAGTCAAGCTATATGACGCTGACAAGAGTTACATGATCTTCCCTGCCACTGTAACAACCTGATGAGACTGACCAAATAAACATTTTAAAACAATTCTACAGGAACGTTTGCGCACAGAATCTTTTCAGCAGATTTATCAATGTATGAAAATGACGAGGTTCAATGTAAAAAGATGAAATCTTGCCTGCCTTTTTTTTTTGTGAAAACCACAACAATCATAAATATTGTATAAAACTATCCCCATAAAACAATGCATAGAATAGATAAAATCTACTGTAAATATAAATATATATATATATATTTGTAGATATTTTATTCAAAATATAATTCTCAGAATACATTTAGCTTGTTGTAAAACACTATACCGACAGAAAGCATAAATAGTTTAAAATAATAAATGGCTTAACCAGGAGGAAAAACAAGAATATGGGGACTGCCGCTTCTCTTTTATTCTCAGTTATTTCTGTAATAGTATAATAAATATGACCATTTTGTAAACTTGGCACATGTTGCTGGGAATTTCAAACCAACTGAACAATTCACAAAGCAAACAGTTGAGAAATTAAAAAAAAAAAAGCATTTAAATTTTTATTTTAAATATTATGACATAGCTTGTATATTTTGAAGTATTTCTTGAACATTTTTGTACATATTCAAATAGTATTGGACAACATGAAGAATCACTGGTAAGTAAAAAGCTCGTTCGTCTTGAGGCCAGCCCTCCTTGAATCAGATATCGCAAGCAAGATCAGGTAAATTACCTATTTGACAATATCTTTTTTGAAATGTTTGAATGCTTGAATTTCAGCACCAAATCGATATAGTTTTCATGATCCCAAAACTCTTGAACAACAATCCTAAAGTATATCAATGATGTAAAATATATATGGACATAAATGCGATATCTGACACATATGGACTGCCATAAAGACCTATGGAATTCACTGGAGCTCAATTCACTCCAGTAAATTTTTTTTCTTTTGATGAGATTTTTTGTTGATTATTGAAAAATTGAAACAGGGCATTTATTAACTTGAAGCGATGCTGTGGCGGCTGCTGGAGTGTTGATGCTGGTATGGATTTCAATCGCTCAGCTAACTCTCATCTAAGCTTGTGTAAGTTTTTAACAAATGGCGAGGCCTGTCCGTCTGCAAATAGAAACAGGATTAGTTGGGTTACATTGGAATCTGCCAGGAGAGATGGAAATATTCGAGAAATCTACAAAGACATTAATGAATAATCGAGTCACGCAGTAATATTTGTGATATATGGGAATATGCAAAAAGATATGGGAATATGTGAGTTAAGCACCAATCTGTTAAAGAGATACTGGAATATTGAAGATGTATAAGAATTTGCAAAGAGATATAGGGATAGTTGAGATACAGAGGAGTAGGTTGTTTCCAGATAAAGGTGTGGGGAAAGTAAGAACACAGAAAAGCTGAAGACACTTGTGTAAAGTAAAAGTTTTCTGTGTTGAGTAAAGATCACTTTTCTCAAATTGTGTGTCATAAAAAAAAATCCCAGGACTGAGTTTCTCATTTACTTTCAGTTACAGAATTAGTACCAAATCGTAATTAACCAATTTTTTTCCACCACTCTGGCTTAACAACAAGACCTCATCCAGTAACAACTAACACCGGCAGTTGGGTGGGTATGTGCGAACAAAACAGACACTGAGACAGACAGACTGAGAGTCATACAACAAGAAATTGGTTTTCCTCTATCCTTCCTCTGCACATCCAGTAACAACTAACACCGGCAGTTGGGTGGGTATATGCAAACAAAACAGACACTGAGACAGACAGACTGAGAGTCATACAAGAAGAAATTGATTTGCCTCTATCCTTCCTCTGCACATCCAGTAACAACTAACACCGGCAGTTGGGTGGGTATATGCAAACAAAACAGACACTGAGACAGACAGACTGAGAGTAATACAACAAGAAATTGATTTGCCTCTATCCTCCTCTGCACATCCAGTAACAACTAACATCGGCAGTTGGGTGAGTATATGCATACAAAACAGACACTGAGACAGACAGACTGAGAGTAATACAACAAGAAATTGATTTGCCTCTATCCTCCTCTGCACATCCAGAAACAACTAACACTGGCAGTTGGGTGGGTATTTGCAAACAAAACAGACACTGAGACAGACAGACTGAGAGTCATACAACAAGAAATTGGTTTGCCTCTATCCTCCCTCTGCACCAAAAGATTTTTTAAAATATTTATTTCTTATTTATAAAGGTCATGATATAGCACTATTTTTTAATGACTCATTTTTGTCCTTTATTCCCATTTTTTAAGCTGTGATTTTAGCGAATGCTCCCTCCATTTTGGGTTCGGTTTCCACTGCCAGAGTTGGAAGTGGCTAAGAAAAGATATACATGAATCTGCTCAGGATTTACACACTTAAACTCAAAACTACAAAACCAGGACCGAAAAATGCCCTTGATAAATCAGCATGTCATAAAAATAAGCATAAAAGAACAGTAACTCTCACTATTACTTAAATAGAAAAAACGCATGATCCGCTAGTTAAAGATGCCATCATCAGCAAAACTGTAATGATGATAAAGATCATCATCATCAAGTGCCTTGCTTGTAGGTACCAGCAGTCAAGTCTTCCCATATATCTTAATCTTTTGTGCATTTGGTATTGTATCTAAGATTTGATTTAGAAAAATGAGATGAGGAACGAGAGTGAGGAGAAAAAGGGATGAGAGAAAAGCTGGACTCACATCCAGATTCCTCAGCTGGGCCATGTGTAGTGAGAGCATCTGTAGTGGAATGACCGTGAGAAGGCTCTGGAGGCAGTCAATGGTCTGAGGCACTTCAATGTAACTGCTGACTAGGGCCTGCGTCTCTGTGTCTCCAGCCGCACAGATAAGGATAGGATTGCCCTGCACACATACAGACACACACACATGAAAAAAATGTTAGGCCCTAAAACATCTTGAGACCAGCACAAATAAGTCCGCAGTCACATTTCAGACACTTTAAAGTCATGTCCACAGCCAGAAACTGCATTTGTATGGCAGCTTGAGGAAAAAACTCTCACAATCCTCAGATATGCCTATTCAGTTCTTTTATTCCCTCATATGTCATATCCATTTGTGCCTATTTTGAAAGTTTAAAAGTTGTTGATACATTAGACTTAAAGTTATAAAATTTGAAAAAGGAAGTCATGTTAACATAAAACCCCATATTTTTTACTTTACAAAGGATTAAATATAAAAATACTGTAAGCAAGTTATGACAAGCTTTCTCAGTTTGCCACATACTCAATAAGCTTTTTTAATGATGAAGACTGGCTTGAAGATAAAATAATTCTGTGCTAAGATATGGGGGTTTTACTGTATAAAAAATAAAAATTTGAGATTCTTTTGTCTCAAAAGTGTTGTACATATCATCTCACTCATTGGAAATCGTCTCAGGACATTTGTGTATTATTGTTAGACCATTTAAATTGAAATCAGCTCACAAATTTTAATCTCTTGACAATATAAAAGAGGATTTTAAAGGTTTGAATTTTAATTGTTATTATCTTTTGAGCTTTGTTCATTTCAACAGCCTTAAAAAGGTTATCAAGAACAAAAACAATGCAAATCAAGAATTTTTTAAAAATTCACTATTTGTAAACTTTTGGTGCACTTTTTTGATAGCATCAGATTCTGATTATAACAATTTACTGTACAACCAGGTTAATTAAATGAAATGCAAAGAAAGAACTTAAAGTTTCACCCAAATCTGAGCATTCAAATCTTGAATCTTGAATTTGGGGAGGAATTGCAAATTATCATAATCAATTAAAATCCCAATACTATCTATGAGAAACTAAATTTTTCTGACAAATTATTCAAGGCATGAAAATTTACAAAGAGATGTTTTTCAAAGGCTATAATTATATATTTTATAAAACTATTCTTTCTCCATTGTTTTCCATGTCTTTTAGTTTAAAAAACTCTAGAGCTTTGATATTGTACTGCACTTACATGTCTGGCCTTGATCTGCTCTAGCGCATTCACACTTTTCTGAAACAAGGCAAGAAATACAAAAATATTGGGAACTTGCTCAATACACAAGACAAACAATATGTGCACATTTTGGAGAAATGAAAATGGAGGATTAAAAAAAAAATTAAAAAGAAATTTAATAATTTAAAGGTGTGCAAATTACAGGTTTTTCTCGATTACTACTCTCTCATGGAGTTTAAGTTTAATGGCATCTGTGAGAACGGTTGTATTGTAACCCAGATTTGCAACAATATAGGCAAACGAACTTTGACTTGATCTCAGTGATGCTACACTTATGATCATCACTATTTAAATACATGCAGTGTGACATCAATGATTGAGACCTTCATTGCTTAAATATATATATATATATATATATATATATATCTATTGTGCAAATAGCCCTGTCTCAGTTCATAGACAGGACGGGTGTCAGAAACGAAACCAACCACTTACAGGGAAAAGCTTGTCTCTAGTGCAGACCATCAACACAGGCATGGCCTGGTCAATCAGGGCCAGAGGTCCGTGCTTCAACTCCCCGGCCAAGATACCTTCAGAGTGCATGTTCGTCAGTTCTTTGATTTTCTGCGATGAGAAGCCAAAAACAGGGAAACTATGAAAGCCTCAAGTCTAGTCCAAATGAATGGCATTCACAACTTGAACATTTTAAATCCATGATATGGTTAGGAGCTGCTGTCATTGAAATTTCTAATGGTGAAAACTTGATGCAGAAATGTCAATTTTTGGCCAAGATATGAACAGTTTAATGTCTTTTATTGGACTTTTTAAAAGAATGTAAAATTATCTTTCATAACTTTGTTTTCTCAAAAGCTTTGCATACCACACTGGACTCCTTAAGACTGGGCTCAAGACATTTGGATCCATATCTTTTGTGCACTGTAGAAATGTGCTGCTTGAATCTAATGGGTATATTTTTGCTGTCATTGTTGTCTATGTTAAATGTTATTTAAGACATACATGTCAAAGAGGTGATAAGAGATAATAGAAATATTTGCTAACAATCATAAATTTGCTTTAGTGTTTTTCATACAATAAACTCAAGGGAAAACAAATTGACGACACATTTGGACGAGAGAAATTTTTTAACATGCTCTCCACTACTAAGATGATCTCCGTATCACAGAGAGGAAACTCAGCTGTCTTCACTCACCAGAGCGCCCTCTAGGCAAGTTGCGTAGTTGTAGCCACGAGCCATCACAAGAACAGACTTTTGTGTGTGGAGCTGCTCTGCGATGCTCCTGATTTTTGCATCCAAGCCAAGCACTGTTTTGATTTGGTCTGCAATGGAAATTTGTTTTTTAATCCTTTGGATTTGATCTCAAGTCGTTCTTTCATAGGTCCCTTTTATGAGAAACTCATAGAATTACAAAATTTTGAAACAGGAATCATTGTGAGAGATAGAGAAAGATGAAGGCAAAAAAAGAGGATGATTTGAGAGTGAGAGGAGGTGACAGGTGAAGAGGATCATGAGCATACTGACAGCAATAGAAGATTTTTATGTAAGGAGAGACAGCACCAAAAAACTTTTATAAAGCATCACAAACAATACAATCTTATGCTCAAAAGTAAAAAGCTTTCAAGCTTAAGTGTGCATTCTTATCATCTTTCTAGTTTCTTCACAGTCTTGTGAAAGTACATTCTCATAGAATTATCTTTTAAAACTAAGAATTTGAATAAAATTAGAAGAAATTATAAAATCATTTGATCTTTCAACTTTATAGTTGGTAAATCTTTGCTCTAAATTTCATAGCAACTGAATTTGCCTCCTTTTGGGAAATGAAACAAAAACTTGAAAAAGTTAAAGGAAAATAAAACAGTCTGATGAAATGTTTTCAAAAAATGATATTTAATGTTCTAAACAAATCAGTTTTATAAAAAGTTACCTGGCAAATCCCTTAGTCCTTCAATGATCTCATTCCTTCGTGGTTGCATCGAGAATTTGTCATGACACATCACCAGCGCAAACATGACAAGGGAAATAATCTGGCTTGTGTAAGTCTAACAAGAAAAAAAAAGCCCAGTTTTAAATCTGATAGAATTTTATTCAGTCAAAAATGAAGAAAAAAGAATCCCCAACTTTAGTTACAAATCCATAGAATTAAAACAAAAAAACCTACTGAGATAACTACAGATTTTCCTTCAATAAGTCTTCGGGATACTTATGAGTAAATTTCTCTCCTTATATTTTACAATGCTTGTACAAATAAATACAAGGAAAAAAATACTTTTTATACAAAAGGAGAAAAAAAATGAATATCATGACTTTTGAAAAGAGTGTAACATCTATTGAACTCAAGGTACCTTTGTGCTTGCTACACCCATTTCCAGCCCTGCATTGAGGTGTAAGCCACATATAGACTCTCTCGATATGCTTGAGCCGACAACATTGGTGATGCCCACAATGAGAGAGCCTCTTTGTTTACAGTATCTCAACGCTTGCAGTGTTTCTGCCGTCTCTCCTGAAACATGACAAGATCCACAGATCAGCAGATCCAAGCTACTTAAAAAAGTGTAGTAGGTCTTTAATATGCCAGCTACATCAAAATGTATAGGGCAAATCTTTTCCCATTTAGGCCTTCAAAAACCTTTTTCGAATTTCCAATTGCACAAAATATTTACAGTAGAATTCACCTTATTCAAACTTTCATAGTTTGATATCCTTTTATACATGCCTTAGATAATACTGATGTTGATTATTTTACTGGATTTATTACCAGTTCTTATGGGTTGGATGTTGTATTTTGAATATTGGAAATCAATGACACATCAATCTGGCAACTTCCTAGCACTGGAAACTAAATTCACATTGTTTGTTCTGTGCCAGTTTATACATGTTTTCAGTTGTATAAAACAGAAAAAAAAAAAGGCTTTAAAAGTCTATTTCAGTGTGTTTTCTTTTCTTTTTTTTTTTGGATAAACTTATATCTTATTTTACTTAAAAGCAGATTTGTAACATACCACATGAATGATATTGAACAACACAAACTCTAAATCTGTATTTGTCTTAAGACGGGTCCTCATGGGTCGAATGTCGCATGTTGAACTTTCCAGACAAAAGAATTGAAAGGTTTTTGTCCCACCTAAGAATAAACATTGTTGATCCACTTTTCATGAATGCAAAGCAAAGAGGCCATCCCAGTAATTTAGTTAGCAACTGATTTATTTGGACTGGTCTTGAAAAGAAAGTACAGCGATTTGGCAAAATGACTACAAACGTTCTTAACCCAACAAAGACACCTGCAATGGTGGGTTCTGCCAGATATAAGCCTTTATTACTCGTAAAGGGGTTAAGCCTAAATCTCAAATTATGCTTAACCCACCAAAGACACCAGCAATGGTGGGTTTTGCCAGATATAAGCCTTTAGCACTCGCATAGGGTTAAGCCTAAATCTCAAATTATGCAAGGAAGAAAAACCTGCAGTATGTTCCAAGGGACAGAACCCACTCACCAGACTGGCTGATAAAGAAGACGACATCATCCCTGAAGACGGGCATTTTGCGGTCCATGAAATCGCTAGATAGCTCGACCATCACAGGAAGTTCTGTCAGTTCTTCCAGCAACTGACGAGTCTGTGGAGGCAAAAAAGGCCAAAGGCCAAAGGTCAAAATTAAAACAATTTTACATCAAGAGAAAGAGATAAAAAACGGGTTGAACAAATTTCCATTGAAAGATAGTTAAATTAGCTGGGTTTTTTTAAGTTTAAGAGAAGAAATAAAATAAAGAAATGCATTTTTAGGAAGGTCTCTGACTCATAAAGTCTGTTTTAAAGATATTTATAAGAAATGGATAAGATTTGATTTTACGTAATTGAGCCCGAGGGCTCTTTTCCTCGTTTCAATGGAGAAACGAGGAAAAGAGCCCTCCAGTGCTACATAGAACCTGTTCTAATGTATGGATGCGAAGCATGGACAATCTCAAAGCAAATTCAAAATAAGCTAGAAGCAACAGAAATGGGGTTCCTTAGAAGAATGCTCCGGATACCTTGGACCGCAAAGAAAACAAAAGAAAGAGTTCTGAATGAAGCTAATAAAAGAAGATCACTGGTCAGAACTATAAGGAAACATCAAGCCACCTTTCTGGGCCACGTGATGAGAAGAGGAAAACTGGAACATTTGGTAACAACAGGAAAGTTTGAAGGAAAAAGAAGCAGAGGAAGACAAAGGGAGAAGATAATGGATGGACTGGCTACATGGCTTGGACCAGGAAAAGTGTCAGATATACTGGCCGCCGTCAAAGATAGGGATTTGTGGAGGGACATGATCGCCAACGCTTGCAAGCAAGGCACTTAATGATGATGAATTAAGCCTGAGTACATGGTGATTTTTTGCTTGATGGTATGCATACCCCCACACATCAGTGGCAAGATATGAACCTGCCAGACTACCCTGCTTACTTCAGGGTCTGTTTGCTGATCCAAGGGGCATCAATGTCCCTCATACGAAGGAAAAATGAGAAAGGAGTGAATGTGAGAACTAAGAAGCAAAAGAAACTTGGAATACATCAAGTGCTGAGAAGTTTTAAGCTACCATTTTCCCAGTCCCAAGATTATAATCATAAATCAATGATAAATGAGAAATTGTAGGATAACGTAATTGACGTCTAGGCAGACATAACCCTTGATCTCTTGTCGTTATCTTTAACCTTTGAGCCTCTTTTGCGGCAACAGAAATATTTATGTCATTCATCCCTGTTATCAAGACAAAAATCAAAATTGAACGATGATCATACTCCTGCTGGGAAGTCTAAAGGCAAGTTTTATCTTCGGCTAATATGTATTTAAACAGATACTTTTAGAGGTGTATAGCACAATGTCAACCATGTCAATCCCAAGTTTCAGTCTAAATCAAACAAATTCTACAGGTTTACAGGTCAGTTTCCCTATTGTTTGAGTGATGAAGGAAACCTACAGCAATGGCGCTATGATAGCTGGTGCCAGCTGCAATGAAGAGCAGACGCCTACACCGGCGGATCTCACAGATGTATTCCTTGAGGCCTCCAAGAACTACTTCCTTTGTGTCAAAGTTCACTCTGCCTCTCATTGTGTTGACAACAGACTCAGGCTGCTCGAAAATCTCCTTTAGCATGAAGGAACTGTAACTGCCTGGAAATGATGAAAGGGGAATAGGAGAACAGCCGATTAAATTTTTTTCGCAATCAAATAGAAAAGAGAAAGAATTTTTAAAAATCTTTAATTTGTTCAGAAGGCAAAACCTGCACAAACTAATGTTAAAACATTTCAAATGTGTAAGAAAGATAAGGTAAGATAAATTTTCATTGACTGATAAAATCACATCCGCTTCGCTGAGGGCAAAGACAGTTGATATCAAATAGTTTCTATGTGACCTTGTGAACCTTTGTTTTCCCACTAGCGCTGCATAAAAGATGACGATTAGATGATATTACTGAGACAGCCTCAATATTACTGTAAGGCATTCCTTCATGCAAATTCATCACGATTTTAACAAAATACATACTCTAAATACTTTATCTCAAAGAAAAAGAAATAGGGCAGAGAGAGTCATTTCATTAAATGGTCAGATTTCAGGTATTACAGGTGTTGCATCAGATTTAAACATTCAGGAATAACACAATTTTCACTTTAAATCCAAAAAATATGTTTCACTCATTACTTGAAATTCGAATTGGGTTTGGACCATGGTGCTAGAAATCTGAATAATACGTATTAATACATACTGAAGTACATTCCAATGTGGATTAGCTGTTAAGGATTAAAAGTATTCCTCCATGTATTCACATATCTTTCATGATTTTCTCTATCTCCATTTTGAGCATATGCCTATAAACCTTTATATGATATCTGATTCGCATACCTTTCCTGATTTGCTCTATCTCCATTTTGAGAGTCTGCACTTCACGATGTGTACGTTCATTAGCATATCTTGAGGCTCGGTGAATGTACAACACTCCAGCATGGACGGAGGCGATGTCATTTTCCTCCAAATAAATCACTTGGTTGGTGTGCTCTATCACACAGCTGGAGTTAAAGGAAAAGGGAAAAAGTTTACCAAGTAGGACTTAGAGCAATGATGAAGTGAAAACAAGAATCTAAATCTCAGGGAAGAATTATTGTAAAGGGGTGAGAATTATAAGTGGAGCACTATCAGAACCACATAAAAAATCTTCATTTTAGAAAATAATGACTGTGAAGGAGTGAGAGATTTAATGGGATCAATGACAGAGTGAGGGACAAGAATCTAAACCATACAAAAACAAACTAGCCTTTCTCATGGACACAGAGAATTTGGTTAAAATCAGACATGCTCTTCAAAAAAGAGGCAAGACAAGCTTAACCTACAATCATAAAATAAGACAGGTCCTACTGAGTAAGGTAAAGAACTTTTGAGAAAACTAAACTTCTGTAAAATAATAATTTTTTTTTCTTCTTCAAAATAATTGTTGGTGCAAAGTGAGATATTGCCTTGTGTGAAAAAAATATTTATGAATTGAATTTAGATCTAGATAGGAATGGCTGATCTTTTGATCTAGCCTTATTTACTTATTAAGTCAAATTCTAAACCGGCCTCAGCTAGGCCTTTGTCAGTTTAACAGTGCTATTCAGATTTTTAACTTTGTTTGTCTTTTTAGATCTAGGGAATTCTAGAAGGTTTATTAAGGGGTAAAAGCAATGATTTCAAGAAGTTGTTAGATCTAAACCTAAAGACCAGACAAGCTTGGGATTTCACTAGAAACTTTCAGAGCCGTTTATGTATTAAGGAAGGGATAAATGAGAAGATTTGATTGGTCAATGTTTTGCTAATTGTGTTTACGTAAGACAATAAATTGTAGTCTTTTCTAGCATGAATGGCTTGTCAATATTAACCTTATTAGTCTACATAATACATAACTAGTATTCTCTGAAAGCCGTAGGCAGTGGGTGTAAAGGATAGTTGTGAGCTTGTTGAAGAGATCTTAGAGAGATAGATTGACTATGTTAGTAAATTTGTAGTTCTATAGAATCTTGGACAGTAACCTGGCTGTCCTGAAATTACTCTCCATTTAATATAATTAAATTTTCATTCAATTTTCAGCAAGACTTGGAGTGATTTCTATTATTAGTATATTTAAAAAGAAGTCACTGTCATTTGTGATACCTTGGCACACCAGCAACATTTTCTTTCCCAGTTCTCACCACCACTAAGCTCTTAATTGAGTAAGCAGTTTCATGCTGTGTCTTGGAGCTGAAATGTCTAAACTACAACTGGTCTCAAGGCCTATGCTGCTGTAACTTGAATGTAGAGCAAATGGCATTTTGTGATATACACTAGAAATTATTTACACGTATTCACACGTGATACAAACACTACCTTGGATCTGATGTGAAAAAATACTCAATCTCTTTTCGTGGCCCAATTTGGTGTTTTTTCATCTCATCCTCTTTTTTTGCGGAGTTGCTCATAAAGTAGCCTCTCAAATCTGAAAGAGAAAGTAAGTGTTGTTCATCAGAAACACAGAAAAAACAAAAATCTTTCCACAAAATATCATATCTATTAGAATCGACAATTCAATTTAAGCCATTTTTGGAAAATTTCAGCCTCTGATAGCAAAAGAAAATATTACTTTTTAGACAAATGAAATAGCTTAAATAAATTTGCATTTCTGTGTGAACATCACCCACAATCAGTACTTGGTGCAGTTGCTTCATTTGATATGCTCAAGAATTCACATTCCCCTCTGAGACTATAATTAACAATTTGTATGGTGACTAAATATAGTAAAAGTGTACAACCACTAACGCAACCTCATAAAATCAATTATAAAACAACACAGAGTATACATAACAACATTTGGTCCTAAGGCTTTATCAAGAAAAAAAAATAAATAACTAAAAAAATTTTAAAAACTGTGGTGAATAAGACAAGAATGTAAAATCTAATTAATAATTAGTTTTATCACACAGTCAGCAAAATATTTACATCTGAGTTGTGAATGTGGTGTTTAAATTATCTGATATTTTAAAGTTGTGGATATGTGGGACCAAATCATCTTAAGTTAAACATTTTATTTTATTTATTTAATGAATATAGTAATATTCATAAGATAACTTCTTTATTATTCAATTTCCTATTAGCTGAAAAAAAAAAAAAAAACCCAAAATGCAGGGAAAACTTGCCTTTAGAATTCAGAACTGGAATGTGATCAGCGTTTAGTTTTGACTTTGTTTTAACACCAACAATAAGTGGGCTGCCTCGTCTGTACAAGGAAAATAGCAAGAGATTGAACACCATCACTTTTGGCTATCTCTAGTTATTCTATAAACATAAATTGTTTTCAGATGTATGCTTTAGTGCTGTTCTGTAGTGCTGAAACTTCTATGATTTTAAAACAAGAATATTTCTCTCTTTTTTTTTGTCACCTTCATCAAGTTTAGTTTATCAAATGCCCATAATAGAAATCTTATTCGCTTTTTACAAGGAGATTTCACGGCTGTTTCTTCTCTCCTCCAGTGGGGACATTTAGTTTGTGTGCAGGCTTGCTGGTTGACTCTTCTCAGGTTACATTTTTC
>BLXT01003580.1:1271061-1291119 GCA_019648995.1 Plakobranchus ocellatus
ATTCATTCATTATTCAATGAATAAATGCGTTGAATATTCATTCATTCATGAATAAAAAAATATGAATCACGACCCAACACTAGTTGGCATGTCTGCATGTAGCACCAAGCCATATCAATAACACAGAATGTTCAATAAACGTTATGGACCGCAATTTGGATACTTGAGCTATATCGATAATAATTTTAAAATGTTCAATGCTATTTAAATAGGTATAGATTACATGCATGTTGGTTGACATTGGATGGGCCCATAGGATACAAGATATTTTTTTTCCTTTCCATCGCCCACCGGAAAACGGAATTTATAGGCCTCCACCGGAATTTTTCCCGGCGAAAACGGAAAGTTGGCAGGTCTGTATACATGTGATAACTTACTACAGCACATAGGTAAAAAATTCGTTGTGATGATACAAACACGTAACACATGTATTACAATATATTTTAAAATGAGGTCTTCTATAAAATAATTTGAATGTGAAAAACACATGTACATGGTATTTAATAATTTATGCATGGTTTTATTATCTGTTTCATTTCTTTTCATCTGCAGCCCCTCCTTCGCTGACAGTCGTTTAACGTAACAATTGGTGAATTGTCTCAACTCTCTCAACTGCTCATATAACAAATAAAAGCTGATCAATTCTGTAGAAAAAAAAACGAGTTTATGTATGGAGACATCTTGTGGACACATTCTGGCCGTTGTTGAATCCATCTTATGTTAACAGTGAAATCCACTTTAAGAAGTCAGCTGTGTTTGGAAAAATGCTGGCTTACAGACAACCCATTTTGTTTTTCCTCATATTTTTACAAAGGCTAAAGTCAAAACTTGCACAAAGTCTATCAGTTATTTCGGTCTTGTGACTTATCTAATAATGTTCTGTTGTATATAAAAAATATAGTAAATTAAATCTCACAGTTTAACACAGATACTCCAAGTGAGTGTTAGGCGGCCTTTTTACAATAAAACTAAACTTGACAGTATTATAATTATTATGAATACCAATTTAGACAAGAGTTGATCCTTTAGAATGAAGTCTTGATAAGCATCTTTTATATGTAAAGTCAAGCACAAATTTAGGATTCATGTTTTGTTTTATGTGATATTACATTCTCTCTTTCAAATTGACATCGAGTGATTATTCGGATATAAATTTGTGTTTGTTGCTGGTGCAATAATTGAATTTAAAAGTCTTCACAATTCAGGACTATCATGCTTTTCTTCTAAAATGAAGTATTTTATGTTATTGTTACCTTGTGAAAATATCTTGAGCAAAAATGAAACAGAAAATACTGAAACAATCTGTTGCAAATAATGCATCTCTGAGAATTTAGAACACATCATATCTTGCGACCAGTTCCAATGTGTTCAATGTCAGATAAACAACGTTTTTGTAGAAAGAAGATTTTTTAAAGATTGCTCTTTGTTTTTAAAAAAATTGGTTTGCATTTTTAGCGAAATAAAGATAAGGCCGCATTATTGGCCCTTTTATCTAATTAAGTCCCATAAAGGCTGTATTCAAAGGGTTAAACTCTTACATTGGCACATAATCAACATAAATGTACTCATTCAGTCATGAAAAATCATCCTTACTCAGTTCACATAGTGCAGCTCAAGTTCAAGGCGATGGTGTATACTTGGCACCAATGGCTTAAAATGTCTGAACTGCGATCCTGATCCATTTGGATTAATCTAGGAAATATTTGTACAATAAACTTAAAATTAAAACATGATTATTGAATGACATCCCTGTTTTTGTTTTCAAAATGCTAGAATGTAATGGCTGAAAACAAAGACACATTAAATGTAATAAACAACTTGTTGATATCCCTTTTAAACACTGTGATGAAGACTGTCAGTGTCATTGTGTAAAACATTTTATTTTATCCATGTAACGATAGAAAAAACATTATTCACATGAAAATTGAAATTATTTTTTTTTCCAAAGATGAGCACATTGTACTGGGTCAAGATGTGCAATAATGTATCAAACAACATCTGGCATCTCCTCAAATAAAAGAGCTGCTTTTAAAACTAAACTTCACAACAGGTTTAATTGCTGCTTCAAGAGGCAAAACTTTAGAATTGAAAAAAAGAATAAATAATCAGCTTTAAGTAGTTTAGATTTGACAATCCCTTCAATTTTAGTTCTTGTTTTCCTACCTCTTATTTTGCACCTCTTTAAAATTTTGTTTGTCTTTTTCAAAGTAGCTTTCCCAAAAGTGGCTACATACAATAAATTTTCAAAAATTCTATATTATGTGTGTGGGAGTTTTTTTGGGGTCCTTAATTATGTTCTAAAAGCATTTGTATGTGCTTAGTCACATGCGTCATTAGGCACTGTACGTGTAAGTTTTGCTTATTATGAATTAGTTTGGGTTTCCTCCAAAACTGGTTTGTCTATTCATTTTTTAAGCTTCTGCATAAACCCTTGATGTTTTATAAATTATATATACATCATCTAAAGATCTAGACTAGGTGCAATACTTAACCATATATACATGTACTCAATTTTATTTTTAATCCCTGCTTCAACTTGCTGTTCCCCCCAAACACACAAACTCTGTTTAAAATACATTATATTTTCATGATCATCTACTCAAGGCTGCATTACACTGATGATTTGTTTGATAGGAGTGTGAGAGAGGTTTGCAAACATTTCCCTCAGCACATCAGCATTTTTTTTTTTTTTTAAATTTTTGTGTTGCACTGTACTTCTGCTTGGATGATGGCATAGGAAATGAAGATTATGGCCCTCTGTTGAACTTTAAAAGCTGACTAATATAATAAGAAACGAATGACCAATTCTTTTTTCCTTTTATTCTGAATTGATATAATGAAATTTTTACAAAATTGCCTGTATACGTTTTTAAGTACATAATCGGCTCCTTATCCTTAAACTTTCATACTCAAATGATTTCTAGTGATACTAATTAGGCGAAGTTTCCAAACTTGGAATCCAAGTCTATAAATAATACATAATTCCCATATTTTATTTGTAACCAGCACATAAAGAGCTGAAAGTCCACAATTGCCCAATAGAGTTGGTTTTTGTATATAACCAGTCCACATTAAAGTGATGTCAGGCTTTCGGGCCCTCTGTCAGGCCAGGGCGCCATTTGTGGGGCTCAAACCCATGACAGAAGGGTCCCTGCAGATCTGTGGGTGTACGTGCTAGCCACTGTGCTACTGACGCCCCCGCCCAATGGAGATGCAATGCAAGATAAATGAGCATAGTTGGAGATACACATTTAAAAAAAAAAAAAAAAAACAACTTTTGCGTTAGCTTTAAAACATGTAGTCATTTGTAATGTGGAAGCATCTTTCTTTGACTCTTAAATCAATATCACCCATTATGCTTTATATCATGTTTGACAGTTCTCAAAAAGTAACTCTTTGTTTAGGTGGGTCACATATTTTTAAAGCTAGGTTTAAAAAGGACAGTTAATCATGAGAAATTATATACAAAATGAATGAATAAACAAAATGGTTTGATTTAAGTGATTTGCATTTCCCTGAGCAAAATATATTGATTTAAAATTTGTGGACCCCTGCATAAACAAAAAAAGATAAAGAAAAATAACGAGATGGCATGGCTATGCCACAAGGTCAGAGAAACCTGTCATTGCAAGAGACAGAGGACTAATCTCTAAGAATTTAGATTGCAATATCAGCACATGTTTGATTGCATTGTAAGTGCTTCAAAGAAATATTAAATTCCAAAAACAAAACATCAAGATATGCATTTACGTTTTTTTCTAGTAGAAACAACATTGCCAGCTGAATTTTTGAAAAAAATTATCATAATCTATATACTTGCATTTGACATCATAAACTGACATTGGGGAACAGAAAAAAGAAAACAAATAATCATTTTTACTTTCCATGGGCAAAAGCCAAGCAATTTCTTTCAGGATCAAAACAGAAATACTCCAGGCATTCTCGGCAAAAAGCATTTGTCATCCTTACAAGTTTCTCCACTTTACAGCAGAAAGCGCATCTTTCCTTCTTTGTTCCTATATCAGGTAAAAGCTCAGTACAGCAAAACTTCTTCCTATCTGGATCCTCTGGCAGGCCTCCCAGCTCGTCAAATAAATCGGTCATAAAATTAGTGGCTTTGTATGAGCTCAGTCGGGCTACATGGGGGTTGAAGGCTTGCTCAGGCTCACTCCTATACTGCTCAAACAAAAGATAAGAACTGAGCCAGGCCACGTCAATCAGGTGGTAGAAAACTACCTTCCATGATTTTGTAGTGCTTATTAGAACATCATTCTCTCCAACCATCATGTGAGCACTGGACGACCCATAATCCTCAGCTGCTCCAAAGGCACCGCCAAATTCTGAATTATCGAGTTTCTTGTAACGGAGAAACTTCAACACACCACGTTGCAAGTCTTTGTGCTTTATCATCAAAGCGCTGGCTACTTCTCTATCCTTCCACTGCACATTGGTTGTCTTTCCGAACCCTTCTAGCAAAAGCCAGCCTTTGTCTGTCTTTTTTATATTGATCAGAGCTTTACGCTTGCCTTTCTGTCCAGTCTCCTCATCTAGACCTTCCCAAAAATATATGACAGCGTCCTTCACCTGCTCTAAGGGCAGACTTTTCTGATTCCCATTCTTGTCTACCTCCCACATCTTCAGACATTTCTCTCTGATGGACTCATAAACTGAGTCGACTTCTGAAAAGCTGACTTTGACCCTGCCTTGTTCAGGCTCAGAAACTTTTAGAAATCCCTGTATTTGTCTATACCTCAACATTGACATAGCCCTCTGACTCCACATGTCTTGGAAAAACAAGCTTTCAGACCAGTAGTGTTTTATATCATGAACTCTCACCACAGTCATGAACAGGAGCAAGGCTAGAAATCTGTAGAACTCCTCTGGGGTAATTGGTACCCAGTCCTCATAGAGGTCAGGCTTCAAGTCCTTCTGGCTCTCTGCGTTGGCATTCGTCAAGTCACAGATAGATGCTACCAGCTCAGGAGTGAAGAACAACTTGAAGAGTGCACCTGCAAGCATGGATAGTATAGATTCATGAACTGGCACTATACAAGGAGAAAGAATGTCTTCCAAAAATAAGCCTAGCGAATTGTCTATCTGATTCAAGTAGAAAAGAACAGCAAATTGTTTAAAAAGACAAGAATGACTGTTTAGAAATCAGAAAGTATACAATGTTGAAAAAGTTCTTGATAAAAAAGGGCCCATTTTCAAAGATCCCCATTACAATTTTTTCACACATAGTCATAAATGATTTTAAACTGTTGAACAGCCTTTCTTTAGTGCAGGATTTTTTACAACTTATTCTTAGATTATCATTTTGAGTGGATCAGGTTATATGAGACTGGCCATCAACTTGACATATTTTGTGAATTTTGATTTAAAGTCATCAAAACGAATGTCAAAGTTTGCAATAAAATAGATGAACCACCAACAAACATGAGAACAGAATGAGTTTAAAAAAGGACCCTAAGACACCAGAAAAAGGACAAATATATTTTTTTTAAATGTTGGGTCCTTAGATCAATACATCAAGGTATTTCTCTTGTTTCCAGCTAGGACCATGTGTAACAGCATTAGCTGTAGTGAAAGGGAAAATGTTTCACATGAAAAGCTACAATTTTTTTAATACATACATTTGGGATCTGCAGGAATTTTTGCGTTTCAAATCAACAGTAAAAGACCGACCAACTCAAAATGACAGTATGCAAATCATCAGAACAAGGATTGGATTTTAACTTAAAAAACCCCACTGATTTAGAGTGGTTTTATAGCTGTTTGGGAAAAAAAACATTGTAGCTATACTTAATACTGATGTGCTGGGGTTAATATGACATGTCTTGTAATCTACAGTGAGAATTACAGGTTTGAACCTTACCATAAGCCCAACACTGACCAAAAGTCTTAATATGAACTACAAGAAAAACAGTGACCAGCTCTGTACTTGCTTTTAAACTAATAATAATATTCAAGTTTTACAGCATTTGAAACTTCCTATTGAAAAGAGTCTCGAAATTCTTCATTTATAAAGATGCAATACAGCTATTTATACTGGTGCATAAAAGTTTTAAAATATATATATGCTTAAGACCACTTTAAATCCTCCTTTTTTTTTGGCGTTATGAAAAATGAAAAGCTATAAATGTGTAGCACAGTGGCACCAAAAAATGAGATATTTTTCCACAAAATCAGCGAAGGAAAAAACTGTTTTGCCTCATAGAGAACACCAACCATAGACTTTAAGAAGTTCTAATTGCAAAGAGACCAAAAAACTCTTCTCTAGCGTAGGTTATGAGAGATGTGAAGAATGGAACTCATAGGAATTGTATCTTCATCATTGCACTGTCCCTGCCATGAAAAAGGGCCACAATGTAGGCTCGGACTACTACAGTAGAGCTCACGTACAACGGGACCTGGTTACAACGGGACCTTGCATGCAACGGGACCTTGACACAAGCCCGTTATTTTCCCTTATATATCCTTTATATTTTATTTTCGCTAGAACGGCATCTACTACATGATAAGCTTGCCTACAGCAGGACCCAGCTTTGTACAAAGGCCTATGCCTAGGCCTTCAAATAGATTTGTGAAACGGACTACAGATCCGTGATGAATCTAAATTAACATCGGTATTGATACAAAGGAGATAAACCCATGGTCTGTTTCGGTACTTTCATTCAAAATATTAGCCAATGAACACCTTGCGCATCGGGGGGTGAAGAGAATGATGCAACGCCGGCAACTTGGATTGGCAAAAAAGGCATGGGACTGAGTGGTGAATGGTCCGTCAGCCGTAGGCTAGCAAGAGGCGTGTGTGACTGTGACTGTCAGAGTGTGTGATTGGTAGTGTAAGAGACTGAGGGTGGGGCTGATGAGAAAAAGACTGGGCGCATACAACTTTTCAAGCCCTCGTGGTGCTTCTATTTTGTTCAATGCCTAGATAGATTTCAATTAGGCTTACATTTAGACCGTTGTGGTTGTCAATCACTGACTCAATGAACAATGAAAGCATCGTTCTAGGTCCAGTGTTTTGCGAAATTGCCTCTTATCTCTCAGTCTCTCTCTAGATCTAAATTTCTAAGCCTACGTTTGATTGTGGTCTTAGCCTGTGTTTATCCAGCATGGAATCAAGAATAAGGCCAAAATCATTGAGGAGGTGGACAAGAAAGTAAAGTCAAAAGCCCAGATCTGTCGAGATTATGAGATTTCGTCAGGAACACTTTATAAATTCTTGAAAGACAAGGGTGCTATCATGTCAACTTTCAACCTGATCGGAAGCGACTGAAGACAACAGGCCTCAGGAATTAGATCGCTGTTTGCATACTTGGTTTAACCAAGCATTGTGAAACATCATATTCTGGACCCACTTAAATACATAATGTTGCCTACTAGTACTACTCTTACTAAAAACAAATTAAAATTAAAAAAAGAAAATGTAAAAAGGGAAGAAAAACACCACACAAAAGACATACGCACAAGAAAAAAAAACCCCATAAACCAATAAATACAGACAGACAAAACAATTCACACACACAATGCAATGAAAAATATAATACGATGTATGCATGGGTGACATTTAATATTAGCCGCTTATTAAAGGGGGGTAATTTTAGTAAGGTGCCGTTTTCAAGGATTATCTTCCTTTTATTTTTACAACCGGCCTTGCTTATAACAGGACTGCGCACCACGCCCTTAAGGGTCCCGTTGTAGCCAAGTTCCACTGTACTTGCTGTAGGATAAGACCACTAAAGGTGAGGAGAAAATGAACTGCAACAGGCCTTGAAATTCAAAAGGCAAAGATAAAGAAGGGAAAGTGATGATAGGAAAAGTGGTCTGTAACTTAATGTTGGCAATGGCATAGTCTATTATGTGGTGAAGGGATACAACATGGATTTAAAACTTATCCAGTAAAAGGACACAATTCTTCACTTGCAGTAAAGCTTAGCTACCTACCATAGGAGTACATGCTTGTTAATGGTGTACATGACTGACCTACCATGGAGACTGAGATTGTGAGAGAGAAAGAGATGAAGTAAGAGTTGGGGAGATATCAGGCAGTGCAGATAAGAAGAATGGTAAAGAAGTTGCCTGAGCAGGTGGCAAAGTTTAAAGTAAAGCCTGTCAAAATCTGGATGATTTGATCTGATAGAGTCATAGGCTACTTGGATCTAGAAATATTTTTTTGTGAAAAGAAAGAAAGTGACAAGTGATGCAGTGTATAACTGTATTGCTTGCATTGATCAGAGGATGAAGCAATTGAACTAAACTGAGAGTTCGCCTGTAGCAACATTTAGTCTAGATCAATTATCAAACTGAAACGAAGATTGAGAAACTTGCTTGACCTAGACATCAACTCAAGTTACTCTTTTTATTGCCATAACAATCATAATGATGAGGTCAGTTATTTCTACCAACACCTGCTAAAAAGACCAATACAAAAACAGTAATCCCAGTTTAAAACCAAAAATATTCTTCATATGTCTAATCAAAGGCAGCGAAAGGATTATTTTACTAGCTGATACCAGTATGAGTATGGGCACCCCTTATCATTATATTTCGAACTGTGTCAGCAAGTGGACATGTCTGTATAATAAATAACCAAAAATATTCTCAGGTTACCTGGAGTGACTGGGACATTTAAATTGTCTACTTCACTTGGATGAAGTTGAAGATTTGCAAATTGCCATGGAACTTTGCTCCCAACACCTGCACTGGTACATACTCCTCTGTATGTTAACTTCTTGGGCTTGCGGCTAAGGAATGCAATAAAAAAATAATAACAGAAAAAGACTGTCAGTAAAAGTGCATTCTGCTGTTTCCTGCATGACAATTTTTCAAGAGGATGAAAATAAATGTTAAAAAAAAAAAAGATAAATAGCATAACTAATATTTATCTTAGAATCAAAAAAAAAAAAAAAATGAACTGATATCAGACATTTTGAGCAATTGCTCCAAAACTGTATGACTTTTTTTTACTGCATTTTGAAAAAAGGAATTTCTAATTACAAAATGGGAAAACCCAATTGATATCAGTAAGGTAATATTCATGCAGAGTTGGATAGCAGGAATAGGTCAATGTAAAAAGAATTGGTCTGTGTTCTTCATTTGGTGGTGAATGAGTTAAAATTATTGATGGGTGACCACTTGTTTAATGAATTTGTCATCATAGTTATGAACGAAACTTATTTGGTTACTTTAGATAGCAAAAATACAAGTTAATCTGATCTTTTGAACATAAAGCAAGACTTAATATGCCATGACACTCACAAAATCAAAAATAATGTAGGGCTTGCAGAAAATCTTTTTGTACATAACACTCTTTTACCGAATGGATTTTTTTTCTTTCAACACAATCATCATCATCAGGTACCTTGTCTAGAACAGACATTGGCGATCATGTTCCTCCACTCAAACCTATTCTCAGTTAACCTTATAAAGTTGTAATTGCCACCCTTGTCTATTGCCCATGACTTAAGATTTTCAATACAAGTTATTCTCCATCTACCTCAACCCCGTTTGCTTCAATCTTTCCAGTGATTGCCAAATGTTCTAAACCCTTGTGTTGGCAAATATGGCCTAAAAACTGTAGTTGCTTCTGTCTTAAGGTTTTAATTAGTGATCATTTGAGATTAGCCTCTTTCAGTACCAATTCATTTGACTTTTTTTCTGTCCATGATATATCCTCATCATTCTTCTGATAAACCACATCTCTACTGCTGCTAGTTTTTTCTCCATTTCTTTGTTTATTGCCCAAAACTCACTACCATATAGAAGTACTGACCATACATATGTTTTCATTACCCGTATTTTGGTTTTCATACTTGTGTTTCTATTTGCCAGTATTGGTTTCATTTTTTGGAATGTATCTTTGGTCATGGCTATTCTTTTACTTACTTCACTTGTGCATCTGACATCAGATGCTATCATGTAACCTAAATATTTGAATTTTGTAAATTGTTTGATTTGTCAACACAATACAAAGTTAAAATAATGAATTTATCTATCATTTGTCGAAACCTAATGTTTGCTTCTTTTACAATTGCAAAAAATGATGCAATACTTTAAATTATGTGACAATTCAAGAAAACTGATTAGAATATAAGTTAATATTTTAAATATACTATTCTTTTTTGGCAAAATGGAGTCATTGATATTGTTGCCTCTAGGATTTATGAAATAACCTTTTCAATTTTTCTTTTGGTTAAAAAAAAAAAGAATAATATTATTAGATGCTCTTTTATGAATATCAAATTAAAATTACCGTTCACGCCATCGTTTGTATATGGGATCATCATCTTCCTCTGGTTCTGATGCAGAATTTATTTCTATGTCACTGTTGTCAGATGCTGTCGCACTGCATTCCTCCATAATTGCAGGTGTGCAAACTTGAATTTGTAGGCAAAAATCCGGTTCCCACAATTAAGGCTGAAGAGAAAAAAAAAAAACAATTTTATCCAAAAAATGTTGGCAGGGACAATAAACAAAAGATATCTTTAAGCTGCATACAGGTTTTCTTGATTATGCTTCAAAATTTCCTGGTTTAGACCCTAAAATTTCGATAAAAGCCTTGAAGCTACAGCAAAGAATATTAAATAGCTGAGCCTATGACATTACTTTCAAATTGTTCGAATCACAAATCATTCTCTGCTTTTGGCTATTTAACTTTTCAGAATGTTTAAATTAAGAAGTACATGTTTTTCTAATTCTTAAGTAAAGTACAAACATTGTTTAGAACCTTGATTGAAAATTTTTTCTTTATTTAGAAATAGAATCAAAAGCATTGCCTAGGCCTATTGTTGGTAGATAATTTGCATTGCATTTGCAGGAAATATCTTTCCTGATACTTCAAATCAGAATCCATGGCCACAACATTAAGTTGTAGAAATCAGAAAAATCAAACATTTTTTTAAAAGAAAAGTAAGACCTTTACAGCTTAACTAGGATTTGGCCACTCATTGGCAGCACATTTCTCGAACACATTTTGAGCACCTTGATGATGAGATTCTATTGTGATTGTGCAATTTTACCCAAATTTTTTAGCAAGATTCTAAAATAAAGTAATTTCAATGACTAATGGTGGAAGGTGTTTTACAAGTGCATAATTTTTTAAATCTATTATTTACATTTAATCGGTTAAGCCTAGGCCTAAGCCAATGCATATAAACCATAAATTTGTACCTTTGAATTTATTTGTAATTGTGGTTAATATTTAAAGGTAAATACTCATTTATTAGTGAACAAAGCAGCTGCAGATAAATTATGAATGAACTTGTTGAATATTTTATATATTAAATAGCCTAGCCTATTTGAATTACAATTCTTTCACGCAATATAAAATGTGTGTAGTTAGGGTTACTGGGAACCATATAGACATTCTTCCTTGCCACAAGTCTTCAAAGTCTATTCACTATTTTAAACAATAAAATGATAAAATGGTAAGGACATAGTTACCGACAAAGAAGAATAGTTCTCACACTGTCTTCGACAATGGACGCAAGCTAATTATAAGGCCTTGATCGGGCAAAGGCTCAACCAGCAAGCGTTACTAAAAATAACCTTGTGCAACACTGCTAGATCTATCCTCTGTGTTGTTGCACTTCATTTAATTTTGAGTAAGAGATTGGATTTTTTATTATTTTTACTTCATTTTCTTCATCTGCAGGAGCATCTTAGAGGTCCTCTTTTGTTTTTTTTTTTTTTGTTGTTGTTAAAATAACGGCACTCAAGGAACTTTGTCGTTTGCACATTTCGCGGATTTTTTCTGGGATTATAAGAGTACAGTCCCTTGTAGTTCAACCCCCACATGGCAGATTCAGAGTAATTTCCCTCTGAGTCGCCGGCGGAAGTTGCAAGTTGGAATCTAGGTGTAGCAAACAGTCAACATGTCTTGGGCCTTGGATTCAGAAGATGTGGTAATTACATTTTTTTTCATTGAATATCTTTTTTTTTTTTAGATTTTCAGTGATAGAAGTTACGAGTTTGGATTTCGTTAACGTTGTTGTGCAATGGTTTTTGAAAAGAGAAACCATCGTATTTGCTATTATAGTAAAGTCACCTATTTTCGATATCAATTCACTGTGCCAGGTGACTGCCCGGCAATGGTTTAGATTAACGTTTTTATCGTAATGCATTTGGTATCGACCTTTTTTCTACACCGGTGTTCGAACATTCTCAGTGCTTGGTCGGTTCCTCATGGGGATATATTATTCACGCTCATAAATTTCCTAAAAACAGATAAAAACGAAAGTCATAAATTGAGAAACAGCTTTAACTTTAATTTTAATAAAGCAAGGGGTAGATCTAGATCTAGGTCTATTTAACCTCGGAAATGCGCTGGCTGAGGCCCGAGATCAGACCGCCCGGTAGGCGGCTGCCTAGCAGTTTTGTTTACAAACGTTGTAACTGGCTGAACCAGCTGTACAAATCTGACAGTGCATGTTTGTCTATCTCCTATGATTGTTTGATTATACCTAACAAAGTATATATTTTCTGAAAGCAGACACTACAAGCATTTTATTGTTCATGATTGTAAAAGTTTTAAAGTTATTTTGTGTAAGTTTTAGCGCTTGAAGTCAAGAATTTATAGAGTACTTACGAAAGCACTAAGAAAAGCTGATTCAACTTACTGCCACATCTTGACTTACAATAGTCAAAAGTAGTAGGGGGAAATGAGATTTATCCCTTTACCCTCCAATTCCCTTGAATATATGAGACTATATTTGAGTGTGTAGTGCCTTTGGTTCATTGAAAACATTGAAAACAAAAGGACGAAGGAGATCAGTAGATGCACTACTATCATCTTGCGTTGCTAGCACTCTCAGAACATTGGGATTGCTTAGATTGATGATCTCAGCCATATCGGTATTCATGCTAAGTGTGTCTAGAGCTGACTAAAATAGTAGGTTACAAAAATGTTGTGTATTATATGAGCAGCAGCAGTGTCGATGTTACTGGTATAACGAGTCGAGTAACTTATACAGCTATCATCTAGAAATCTACCGGTACTAGTCTCAGGCTAGGCCTGCTAAATCGGTGCCAAGTGTGGCCTACACGCAGTCTATTTACCAAAGTAACTTATGAGATAAGATAGCAAAGACAAAAAGCATACGCAGTGTAAGCTGGACATCAAAAACAAACTCCTTTCATCAAATTGCATCATCAAAAATTTTATCATCGAATCAAGTATCATGAATTATACCACTCCCAACCCCACCTTTCACTTTCTTTGATTCATCCTATCCTCCCTTTGTCATGTACACACTGGCATCCTTCAGTACAACCTCGTCATCCCTTCTCCCCTTTGCCTTCAACATTCAGTTAGCTTAGGTCTAACTTATATCATCAAGTTGCATCACCGAATATTTTTTCATTGAATTGAGCATATTGAATTATACCACTCCCAACCCCACCTCTCTCTCTCTCCGATTCATCCCATCCTCCCTTTGTCTTGTACACACAGGCATCCTTCAATACAACCTCGCCATCCCTTCTCTCCTATGTCTTCAACATTCGGTTAGCTAAGGCCTAACTTCTTTCATCACGTTGCATCACTAAAAATTTTATCATTGAATCATGCATCTTGAATTATACCACTCCCAACCCCACTTCTCTCTATCTCTGATTCATCCCATCCTCCCTTTGTCTTGTACACACTGACATCATTCAATACAACCTCGTCATCCCTTCTCCCCTTTGCCTTCAACATTCAGTTAGTCTAGGCCTAGCTTCTTCCTTCAGTGATTACAACACAAAAAATTCCATTGAATATTGAAATAAGCATCAGCCATTACGCCCCTCTCATCCCTTTCCTCTTTTGTCAATCAAGCCATAAAAACAGGCCTAATCCACAGGTCCAGGCACTAAACAAGACAGTATCACTATCACACGCAGTGCCTCTCACTTCTTGCACTGTAACTTGGCTTTGCGTGGGCCTATGTGCTTCAAATAAACTGCAATTTGATTGGTAGTTATTATTGGATCTAACCAATTAGATAACATGACTCTTAGACACGCAAGAGTTGAGAAATTTTCCATTAAAAAGAGCGATAGCCTGTGTTGTTTTGAAATGACCATTAACGTGTGCGTCATACCAGCGCACGTGGTTGTATTCACTATTGTAACAACCATCGGTCAGTGCGTAATGCCCGCGCACGTGGTTGTATTGTGAAACATGCGCATAAGAGAGGTTAAATTGAATAATTTGATACACAGCAGCGACTCAATATAATACATCTGAAGAACAAAAAAAGACAGATAGTTTGCTGACTGGTGTTCAGTCTAAAGTCAGTTATAAACATTTCAGGCCCTTTAGATCTGTATTAGTTAGAATCTTTAGCAGAGTGATCTCATTCAGATTCACAGGGATTGATACAATTAAACTTCCACTTCTTTGCTATGTGAAGCTTTAGGTCTAGCTAAATGCGTAACTTGCCTTGTGTCTCTAGAGCATCAGATTGGGTTTATTAAGATCTTTTATAGAAAGGAAATGATTTCGACGAATTTAGAAGTATTCCATACTCTTTTATGATAAACTAAATACAATTTTAGTCAAGTGGTGACAATTGGGCCTACAAGATATGATCTGGGCTTCTTCCCAAGCAAACCGTTAAATCTTTGTAAAGGCTTTACTAAATTTGGGCTTATAAAATTTTTTTGGAAGGATTTTCACACAAGACCAACTCCAAGATCATCAGATCTAGTGTTTTGAAAGGCAGTACTAATTCCTGTCATTAGATATAACGTGGATCTACAGAGATCTATGCACTTGTGATTTATCTGTATTTGTACATCAATCTATTTCCCAAGAGCAGCAGGTTTTGTGATTAAACAAACATTGCAATATAAATTTAAGGCTAGATCAACACCCCTATGAAAAAGTACTCACCTGATGTAATCTGTTTGCAGCTTTTAGCTACCTCGATTCAAATGCAAAGCTCTATAGCTGCAGAAATCATAAACATTCAGGAGTGCTGAGATCCAGATCTAAAATAATTTTAATGCAAATTGTGACTGTTATCTCAATTCTCTGCTTTTGTTCCCCAGTACAACAATTCCCCTCAATATGGCAGCTATTACATGTATGGCGACTATGACATGTCACACACAGGTATGAATTTTATATTTACAGAAAAATCCTACACATACTATTATGTCATTTTAATTTTTCTCTTTTGTCAGGACATTTAAAATGATATTTATTAATAATCTTTTGTGAACAAAAGAATTATGACAAATGCAAATAAAATTTAAGTGTGAAAAAATTTTTGACTTAATTTTCTTTTGGTCACACCAGTCAACATTCAAGACTTAGCAATTGAAGTGAATTTTTTTTTTTCTGGCTTCATCCATTTCAAAATGTGAATTGTAATTTGTACTTTGATGAATAATTTTTAGGGCGGTTTAATTTTACATGAGATTCAAAGTATAATGTTTGTTAATTTTGCCAGGGGGTTGACTCTATGACTAGGTAAAAAAGAACTCGGATACTACTATCAAAGAGTGCGCTTTATTCTAAATCTATTTTTCATGTAAATTGAAACAAATTAAGATCAAATTTATGGAGACTCTTGATTGTGTATAAAGCTGACAATCGTATAAATGAGTATATTCTAATCTTTTGACCATTTGAGAGTAATGATTTGATACTTAAAATGTGAGCGCATCCCATTCAAGTCACTTTAATCACAACTACTGCTGACTACCTAACCTATATTGGAAGTAAAAATTCATTGCTGAGTTTTAGGTCAAACAAGACTGCATACAATGCACAGCTGTTATTTACATTTCATATTTCTAATATATATGGGAGTAAACTGCATGAGGTTGTCTTATTTTTTCAAATGTGAATCGGATTTTTGTTCTATTGCTAGGTGACCCTCGGCAAGATATGGAATATGAGCGACACTATTCATCCCAAAGCTACATTGTTCCAGAGGTGATAAAAAATTTCCTGTTGTACTTTCAAAAAGTCATCAATCAGCAAGACCTGATAGAGATTCAAAACTCATACGAGGATGGGTGAGCAGTTTCATCAGTTATCCAACATTATATTACACTCTTTGAACTCGAATTAATTCTCTGTATGTAATATTAGCTCACTCATGTACACATCATAAGTTAGTGCAACAAAGGGTGATAGTTTTTTTTTTTTTTGATTAGCCCCTGTATTGATTCAAATTTGTCCTGCAGGTTTCAGACGGTATTGTGATTATAAAATTTCTGAGAAAAAATATTACCTTGCAAAAACAAGGCACAATTGCAGAATGAAATGAAATATATTGCATACATGAAATGTATGTAATTAATGTTAGCTATGAGGAATGACATTTCAGTGGAGTGATTGATTTAACAAAACAATTTTCTTCTCCTTTGAAATTGTTTAAAAAGTATAGAAAACATTGAAAACAAAAAGAAAAATGATGTTAATCTCAGCATATTTTATTTTCAATAGGAGCATATTATTGGAAAAAATTTGTTTTAAATCTTGAAAGCATCTAAACTATATAAAAAAAAAAAGCACAATGAAAAGGAATGGAAAAAAAAAAGTCACATCTCTCAAAGGCTTATGACTTAAATGGCTGTTTCTTCTGGTATATCTGTAGTAACTGAAGTTCACTGTCATCTGTCTTTGTTTCTAGCTTCAACACACTGACAGACAGATTCTTCAAGAACTCACCCTGGCCTGAGGAGTCGGTGGTTGCCCCAATTGTTGGTAATGGTAAGTAGGGCCGATTAAACACATGGATGGAGAAAACAGTTTGTATCGACAATAAAAAAAATGTTGAAAGTTCTATATCTCCTGGTGAGAAATTAAGATTTTCTGATCATGCCTAAAAAATTCAGATTTCATTGTTTTCAACTTCGGTAAATGCACATGTGAATATCATTTGTTTTCTTTCCATATCAACTATTGCTTAAGTTAAATTTTAAAAAACAAAACATACATGAAATATGTAGAAAAAACCTCTTTTTTTTGGCTCTAAAACTCCTAAATATTTCTTTTGAAAATTTATTTAGATGCAGTGTTTGCTGGCTAGTCTTAGTGTACAGGGTTCACATTTTATTGATTTTCTTCATCTACATCATTGCTGTTTTGTTATTGTTTGTTTATTGTAGTGGTAGGTACAAAATTCAGAATCACATAAAAAAAAGTCTCAAAAATGATTCTCACAGATTCTCGCTTCATGGTTCTTTACAAGGAGCTGTATTACCGTCATGTGTATGCAAGAATTCAGGTTAGTATGAGAGGATTTAAAACATTTGCGTATGTTAAGTTGTCTTATGATTTATATGGGGCCCTTGCTGTGTCTTCTGTTTTTTTGTTTCATTTAAAATATAGTATAATTAGAAAAGAAAAGTCCACATAATTTATGAACATTTATAAAAAGAACTCATTTACACAGTCAAAATTACAAAATTTTTATTGTTGTTCTTCGAAAAATGTTTTCCTCCTTTTCATCCTTTGTTTTTTTTTTAAAATGGTTTCTCCTTACTTGTAAGCATACTTTATTTAAGGACAGAGTCTGTGCCTTCTTTTGACTTTCATCAGAATTGGCAGACTCTATACTTTAAAACAAATTTAAATAGCATGAAAGTATCTGCTGTTTTTATATTTCAAATGTGATTGTGCTCATAAAGATATACTTAAACAAAGATTTAGGTTTAAGTTGCTTTAAGAAGTTGAATGTTAAGCTCTCTATGTCTCTCAACTTTTAGTGTTTCATTCACAGTTCAAGTTTCATTCTTAGTCTTTTTTTTGTGGCTGATAATAGGGCGGTCCAAGTGTGGCACAAAGGTTTGAATCCTACTACAACTATTGCGATCTGTTCAACTACATCTTGAGTAAGTTGATCAATTTTCAAATAAAAATATTTTTACCATCTTTTATTAGTCGTGTGCAGTTTTTTTCTTTTTAGCATTTGGTTGTGTACTTTGAATAGTATCACGTCAATCATGTAAACTGCAACATTAAAACTCAAGGCAAACGAAGGCATGAGCGTCACTCTAGCTTCATGTCTAAAGTAATCTTGAAACAAGGATATGAATTTTTTTCCCGTTTTCTTTATTTTAAGAACATACAGACCATCAAGTTCAGGTTTGTATAGGGCAAATGAGTGTAATTAAGTTTAAAGGAGTAAGTCTGTGTCTTTTACAATGACTTGATCATCACAGGATTGAAAAAACATGATTGTGATGAATTAGATAGCAAGAGCTATCCTGAAGTGATATGTGAGAGTGGAACATTACTTTTCATGACATTTCACTCAGAAACTTAAGATAATTTGTCGCTCTGATTGATGAGTTTAATTTGTCTAGACTGGGCCCACAGGAAATTGTTTTTATGATTTTAATAACAATGAAGAATCACAATATATGTATGATAAAATATCAATATAGAAGCTGTTTTATTTTTTTAATATAGGCCTGCCAAGACACTGTTTATTTTTTACTTTCTCCTTTTTTTTTGGGGGGGGGAAATATATGATTTCTTTTTCACTTACCAGTTATGAAGAAAGTGTTACAATAAACTAAGAAATTATCAAAGGTTTTACAAATTTCATTTTTTCACTTTTCTAATGTGTGTGACATACCTTTTTCAAACCTATGTTAAGCCCTCCTGTTGTCTTCTTGGGAAAGTCTGTCTCTCAGCCTTTGCCCATATCAGGCTTTTTGCTAGCTTTAAGGCCAGAAGCTGGTGGCAAAACAGAACCTTTACACTCCATCCTTGTAGGTTTTAGGGCGAGTTTGCTAACCCAAAAGCTGCCAGCGACTGCTGCTTCCAAGGCAATTGCCTGTTATTTACAACGTTTTGTTAGCTCCCTTTCCGATAGAAGGGCTGCATGGTTGTCACCAGCATTCCCTGGCATTAAACATCTAGAGGCATAGTTATTATCACAAGTTTAAATGAATCCTGTATCAATCACATTGATTTTTTTCATGATTTATCTCCATAGTTTTTGGGTTTATGAGTTTGTGCAATTGCTAGTGTGCTTGGCTACCATGAAAAGTTATACCCATTCAATCCAGCCTTGGCCAACAACCTTTATCTGCTCCCCCTTTGTCCATCCAATGCTAATTGTAGTTGCAGCTGGATTAAAGCTAGAAAGATCTCTTAAGACTGGGCCAAGGTGAAAAACAAAAAAAACAAACACAGACTACTTCACTAAGCTGCATGCCCAATTAAAAAAATCAGGATCTACTTCTGGTTCCTCCAGAATTTATCTGAATGTAGGACTTGCTTTACTTAATAATGATTGTAACAAAATGTAAAGATTTATGCATTGCATTCACCAGATGCAGATGAGCCTGTTTCTCTGGAGCTGCCGGACCAATGGCTGTGGGATATTGTCGACGAGTTTATTTACCAGGTATCCCAAATTGTACAACTCCCTTCATCTTTGTTCTAACACTATAGAGTAAATTGCTAAGTGTGAATTAAATCTTTAAATCAGCTGATATGTTCCTTTGATCAGTGGCAAGGGCTTAAAAAAAAATTTTTTTTTTTCCCCAGAAATTTTTGACCCATCATTCTAAGATTTCAGTAGTAGTTTGGTCTGTTTATAAAATTAGAGTGGTTACAAATTACAGGAATAAAATGAAATAGGCTTTTCCCAAAAGTGACCAGCAATTTTCTTTTTTTTCAATTTTATGAAAAATACAAATGAACAATTCTCTCTTTGAAACCGTTTCATTTTTTCGTTTTGTTTTTGGTATTGATTACACAGTGACTACTCAATCAAATCTTTTTTTCTTTTCAATTACTTCATGTTTTGAAATTTTATTTTATCTCTGAACTCCCTCTCCATTGTTGAGACATAAGAGATTCTACTTCTTTCTCTTCAGTTCCAAAACTTCAGCATATTCAGACACAAGTTGGGTAAAAAGACAGAGGATGAAATTGAGCTTCTCAAGGACAATCCTAAGGTGAGAAAATTTTAATTTTTGCCACTTTCTTATTCCTTGTAGTGTCATAACTTGAAAGTGAAAAATATTTAAGGCAGGCAGTATGCTATTTTTTATAAAGTTAATTTCTTAAGGCAATGGTAATTTTTTTTTTTTTTT
>BLXT01003580.1:1328447-1341197 GCA_019648995.1 Plakobranchus ocellatus
AGAGACAGAGTGAGAGAGAGAGAAAGAGAGGGTGAGAGAGAGATAGAGAGAGACAGAGAGAGAGAGACAGAGTGAGAGAGAGACAGAGTGGGAGAGAGATAGAGAGAGACAGAGAGAGTGAGAGAGAGAGATAGAGAGAGAAAGACAGAGAGAGAGACAGAGTGAGAGAGAGAGACAGAGTGGGAGAGAGAGATAGAGAGATAGAGAGAGAGATAGAGAGACAGAGAGAGAGAGAGAGAAAGAGAGAGAGAAAGAGAGAGAGGGAGGGAGGAGAGGAGGACTAAGCTTTTGCAACATAGGATGTGAATTTCCAAACAGTCAGGCATGTTAATTCAATTGGTTCATTTTTTTAAGATCTGGATAATACCTTTAGAGGACATTGCACAGACAAAATAATCCTACGTAATACATAAGCCCTTAATGTGCTTTAAAAAGTACTGAATTAACTTTTGGAAATCCACCACGTTTGTGCAGGGAATTGATGCTCTTTCATAGATTTGATAAATAATTCTCAGACTGCATTTACATGTGATAGCCAGGAAATAATTTCTTCTATGGCAAACTTTTTCAAAACAAAAATAAAGAGTAGATCTATATTTAATTTTCAGGCATTGCAAAGTGAATAAAAGAGACTACCAGTAAGATTTTTATGCTTTTTTCTCTATATTGAGATTACAAACTTAAAAAATTAAAGCTGGGAAAAGAAGCTCTACATGAAAATAGGCAATAAAAAGCAGGAGATGGGAAATTCGCTGCAAACTTTTACATACACCATCATCATCAAGGTAATAATTCTGGAAAATAAAAGTGTAAATCTGATCAACGACTATCTTATGTTAGAATAACTCTACTTGTATGTGAGGTGTAAACCTATAAATACATAAATATAATATATATTCCATTGTCTTTGAATTGCAAAACAGAAATGTGAAAATCCAAAAATAACATACGATGAAAATGTTGCTTTATCATAAATCTCTCACTGTTTTTGAATCTTTGTATGAAAAGCACAAACTTAATCTCATTTTTCTTTAATTTTGATTGAACAAACTCTCAAGTAATTTGGGAGGCATTGGTAGCACAGTGGATAGCAAATCCACTGGTGCTCTGGCCAGGTGGAGGGCCTGAAAGCCTGAGATCACCTTGTTGTGGACTCGCTATACAAAAACTTAGTAACTTCAACTTTTGTGCTGTGAAATAGTTTATTTCAGAGGTTCATGAGCAAATGAGTCATGCGACAAGCTTCTGGTGTCATTCAAAAGCAATGCTGAAATTTTGGGAAGAGAAAGGAAATACCTTTGTATTTTTTGTAGCCTGTTCAATTAAAAAAACATAGAGTGGAGAGTGAAATAGAATTCTGATGCACTTTGAGTTTACTGAGTTCAGAATCAGATATTCTTCAATTTAAATAGGTTGAGGTGATATATCTTCTAACCAATTAGCCATTAAAAACAATTTTTAAAAGAAATAACAATAAATGTTGAGAATGAAAGATGTTTTTTTTTAAATTTGTTTGCAATAAAGGAGGATTCTTCATCTCTGCCAATAAAATGTTTTGTTGAATTGATAATTCCAACTAAATTGCTGAAAATGAAGATTTGCCGTTATCAAAATTTTTCACTCCCTCAAAATTTAGTCAGTGTAAGTCATGTTTGCTGAGCAAGATCTGCTAGACTGCATTAAGAAAAACAGATATGTGGTCTGTTAGCTTGAATAAAATCATAAACCCATAAAAATAACAAAGTCCAGAAGCTATTCTACACAGCAGGAAACTGAACAAGTTTTATAACAAACCTCAATAGAAAAATCTTGCTCTTGCTCATACTTTGATCGCAGGTATCTTCTCCTGAAAAAGAAAATGAAAAACCACATCTATTCATAACAAAAAACAAAAAATAAAACAACAAAAAAAAGAGGTATTTATCCATTTTAATATGCATAATCGTTGACTCGACGAAGATGTGCCACTCATACATGTCTGTCAAATCCCATTACTACAACAGATCTGGTAACATCTTCAGTGAGTTAAAGTTGCTAAAAATCTCACCTAACATTTGGAAGAGTCTGGCACTAATTATAATTACAACATATCTTTTGGCGTCTATGATGAGTTTTATTCAACACTGAATCAATAACTCACTTTTCAAGGATGATATGAATTTAAAAGAATGGCTCTGTGGTAACATCATTTTGAGTATTAGACTTATATTGATGAGTTTTGAGACTACCATCGCAAATTCATGAAATGTCATGTTCAGAAAATTGAGAAATAAGAAGTTGCCATTTAAAATAATCCAGATATATGAGAATTCTGTAAAACCTACCTCAGGGCAAGGATGCATGCCTTTTTAGAGTTAATGACCAATGCCTCAGGGCAAGGATGCATGCCTTTTTAGAGTTAATGACCAATGCCCCAGGGCAAGGATGCATGCCTTTTTAGAGTTAATGACCAATGCCCAGTTAGAAAAGTGAAAAAATCATTAAAAAAAAAAAAAAGACTGAATTCTTATCATTTTGATAATACTAGTTGAATAAGTTAATATTCTTTTTTCCAACATTGCAAGAAATTTATTGTAAAAGCCTTCTGATTATACAAATTTTGAGGGGGCTGAAAATGCTGTTTTGCACTATTGTGCCAAAATCAGTCTGTAAAAAGTATGCACTGCTTTATAATGCTAATGAGACTTAGGCCTCATTATCCAACTTTTTAATAGACTTAGGCCTCATCATCCAACTTTTAAGTACCGTACAGGGTGAAAGCATTCATTTCAAACAGCTTATAAAATTTCCATTCATTTATACATATAGCATACGCATTACATCCTAAAATTATATGAGCTATTGCCAAAAGGTGGATGGTGATGAATATGTCAAAAAGGGGAGCAAATAGTGAGAAAATGAATAAAAATAAGATGCTCTGTTGGTATTAAATTTTTTGTCATTAAATAAAGATATACATTTTATACATAAAACCAAATGTTTGTCTTGTTTGTGCACATGGCAACTAACTACCCAACTTTTAGTTCACGGAGCAAAATCCCATTAGCACGGGCGTTTCTCCACTCATGGGGGTCAGGCTACGGCCATAAAATTTTACCTGCGCTGCCTAGAGTGGCATTGCTGTGTCTGCTTGAAATTTTACATTTCATCACAAATTTGAAATAGTTAAAACAGGGCCTAAATATAGTGGAATCTTTTTTTTTTAATTATGAAGCATGTAGTAGAAAAAAAGCTGTTTTTTCCGATGCAACTTATGATGTCATGTGCATTGTTATCATTTACTTACAAGGGCTTGAAAACAGACAATTTTTTTCAACTGATAGGGAAAAAACGTGCTCGTTTAAAATTTTTACAACTTTTGAATGCAGCCTGCGATTGTCTTTGAATATGTATAAATGAAAGACTAAAGAATTGGGATTAAACTGCTGTAAGATCCAGCCTCAAATGTAACAGGAGAAGGTCAATAGGTGATTTTGATTCAGACACTCTTTTTGAAAGATGCCGCAGTCAGCGTGATAACAGGAATATATAGGAATTAACTGGACTCAGATGTTCGTTTGCAGACGCCTTTCAAATGTCGGCATAAAGTTGTTGATAGGAGACATTTGTTTCGTGGCATGGTTACTAAAGTGAATGATTGTCAGAGGTGAGAGTGTAGAGTGTAAATAGCAAATAAATCCTTCACAAGGTAGTTTGTCTCAACTGATTTTGTACTCTTTGTTAATGTATCAAAGAGATCTGTTAATCTGCGCTCGGGAGGTCTTGGCTGCAGCATAAGACTTGTAAGCTCTGGGTGGTCTGCAAAATTAATATCTTTATTGTGAAAGACATTTTTGTTCTCTCATGTCGCAAACCTCTTGCTCTGTGTTCTATTTTGGTTATCTTAGAATGGAGCATATCCTCTTCTTGTTCACCATATGAGTGCCTACCAAACCTGTGTGCCCTCATCCACTTGCACAACGTCTTCAGACAACATAATATTTATCACCAGCATATGATGCTTTTTCTTTCTTATTTGTTCTCGATTTAAGCACTGCATAAGTTCTATAATCTATCAATATGGTTCTTGTGTAAGTGTTTTATGATGCCTGGTCAACAACAAAAATCAACGGAAACACATATAAACTACAAATGGTAGATAAATGCCAAGCTTATTGGTCAGGGACAGATTTACATTACATATTTTAATTCAGGCATATTATATTCTATTTGTTTTCCCTGTGCCTTTCCTATTCTTTGATCGACCAAAATTGATTCATATGATAAATGATGAGTGTTAGTTTTCTCAACTTTTGCAGTTTCTCTTAATTTTTGTTAATTTAATTTTATTATTATTATTTTAATAATAAAGGTATGTTAGGAATCGTTTCATTGGCACATTTTGTTATGAATGTTAACAAATACTGTGCCCTCGCTATGAAGAAATATGCTATTAATTTATCTATAAATTGACCAAGAGATATATTCATAAGCAGCTTTAATTTGAGCATTTGAAGTCCATTTATAGAAGCCTAAGTTTAAAGCAGCACAGCTCTTTCCGTTTTTTACATTTTCGATTGCTGTTTACGATACTGAAACTGTTACTTCAAATGTATTCAAAATGGCAAGGTAGAGTAAAATCGCAGGCTGCAAACAGTGACAATTAGGTATTGATTAATGCACTCATTTATTAAAAAAACTTCTGAAATCACAATCAAGACTGGATGAAAAAGAGTCCATAAAATCTTTACTTCCCAACGGATTTGAATGAAAGAAAGACCAAACTAAAGAAGGAAAATTGAAGAAGAAGTACATAAGACAACTGTTATTATGCACTTCATAGTTTAAATATTACGAAAGAGGGAATAAAACCTAGAATAATCCCTTTTCATCAGTCCAGTTATCTCCCCTAGCTTTCCTCACGGGAAGAGTCATAAATCAGCAGGTGTCAGGCTGAGTGGTACCTGGGCTTCACTTTTCGGACGCTTATCAAGTGGGATTTTTCGCACCTAAAGGCAACTAAACATTCAGTTTTGGGATGGTTTTCATCGCCGTGTGCAATTGAAAAAAAAAAATTTGGTTGACAGGCCCATATTATCAAAGAGTTTGTATCACAATCCATCAAGCCTGTCTCATGTCCTCATGCCTTTTATCACAACTGACAGACAATGTTGCCTGTTGCCCACTTTTGCTGTAACTGTATATTGCTGAATGCTTTTTTCATTTAGCTGTTTCTGAATAAAATCAATACAATTTGCTTTTTAAATCACATTCTTGATAACTGTATATTGCTGAATGCTTTTTTCATTTAGCTGTTTCTGAATAAAATCAATACAATTTGCTTTTTAAATCACATTCTTGTTAGCTGTTTCTGAATAAAATCAATACAATTTGCTTTTTAAATCACATTCTTGAGGTGTCATTGATTCTGTACGGATTTGTGATGATCTTGTCTCTGGCAGTTGTAATGCCGCACATAAAAGACTGACTCAATATTTTTAAGCATAGAGGATTTTTTTCTTCTAAATGAAAATATTAAAAGAGGTCGGTGTATCTTGGCTTAATTGACTGCCATTAAGGTTACGAGGCAACAGAAACTGCTAATTTATAACAAATTTTCATGTCAGCATCGCAACTGACAGATTTGTGATTCATTCCTATTTTTTGGTTATTGAGGAAAATCTAATAGGCAAACTATCTTTTCAATGTCAGAACCAAATAGAGGGATGGTTCCGCTACTGAAATAAGCAATGACATTTATCATAGAATTTCAATTTTTTACAAAGTGTCCCATTTTTCAAGCTCACCTTTTGTTAATGGCTCATATAATGATTGCTCTAAATCAAGCAGTGTGGAGGCTTATGCAATAGTATCGTATCAGGATGAGGTCCTTACAGTATTAATTTTAACCGAACAAAGTAAATGAAACATATATAGATCTAGAATGACAAAAATTAAAAATTTATACAACTCTGGTAATCTAGATAATTTTGCTAATAGGACTACATAACTCCATAAGAAGCAAATTTCAGCCTCATTTCAGCGGTTAGGATCTATATGACACTACAGGAGTTCTTCAGAGGTCCAGACGATTTAGACTTTTATTTTCAAATTTTTGCCACTGGTCTATAAAATTGATAGCATTTAATCACCTAGGTAGGTTTAATCTTGTCATACTGTATTACAGCAGTATGTGGAGGATTTCCAGGGAGAGAAAATAGGCCTTCTTATAAACTACAAGAAATAATAATACTAAACTACTGCAACAAGCTCAACAGATGAATCTCAGACCTAGGAGAGAATCTAGATCTAGAGGTTCCCCGGCATGGAGCTCCTCCCCTAAATCTAGATCAGGATATCTAGATCTAGATCTAGTCTAGATAATTCATTAGACCAATAGTTCAAATTCAAGAGATTCACCTTCGGTCAACAACGCCAAAACATCTATGAATACAATTGCCCATCGTTATCTCCAAAGAGTGAGGTATTTGTGGTCTGCATAGCTTAAAAATTCAAATGTTCGCGTGAAAATGATGTCACAATTTCATGACTTTCCATCTCTATTTCTCTCTTGTTTCGAAGGCTTCCACATCTCTGTTGTTCCCGGAACTAAAACATCTCATGGTCACACGGGAGAAGTAATTGTCAGGAATGATGTAAATCATGCTATGTGTTTGACCTACATGAGCTGTAAGATACAAATAAGCAAAAGGAGAATGGGAAAGTTAAGAATCTATAAATTATTGTGAAATCATTTATAAGAGAATAAAAAGAGCACAGGTGTATTTGTCTTTAGGCTGAAAAAATGAAAAAATATTTGTAAAAAATAACGTTATACCTCCCTAAAAAGCATAGACTATCAGCTTTACCTCCCTTTCTTGATATGCCGGTCTGGTTTAGACCCCAGAACTAACGATATATTGAATCAGATAGATCCTAGATACTTCCCGACTTTTTGTCTTATCGAGAGAGATACGTACGAGGTACAGAGTTCATATGAATATAAAAATAATTACATCAAAATTGGTTATACATATCTAGATTCTACCCACGAAAGATTTCCAGTCATGCACACATAGCGATTTTCGTGTTTTACATATTGAGATTCATGGTGTCGAAAGGAAGGCAATTTTAATGGACTGTAGACAATTGTTTAAATTTACTAAAATTATTATGAGTAATTACAAATAATTTTTGTCACAAATAAAGATATCTTTCAAAATTTTTGGAAATAAATTGATTGCTTCAGTTAAAAGCCTTCTCACGGATGAGTAGTATTAATTGCTAAAGAGTGAAGATCTGATTTAAAAAAAATACCGTCACTTTGTCATAAATTTTGAAATAAACAGCCGCCTAATTGACACATTGTTACACTGTAACAATTATAGTTATCCAAGGATAATGGCGGGTAATCCTTACCATCTACAGTCCCTTCGAAACCAATATTAATGATGAAATGAAGTGAGTTTTAATTGATCAGGTGGGACTTAGAAATAGAAGGTGATAGCGTAAAAATGAACACAATTTCATGAGATAGATTAGATCTAGATCAATCTTGCGTTTTATTTTTAGATTCTTGATCTATTAAATCGGACCTTGTTAACTTAAACTACATCATTTCGTCCGCATTATCGGTAGGCCTAAACAAACCCGCAGAAGCTCGTAGGGACTGCAGATGGCGGCTGTATTTTAATAATTCAGATCCAATTCAGCAGTCAGTTAGAAATGAACGGCAAGCCACAAGGAGAAGTCTTAAGAAATTATGTTTTATTTTCACATCATTAAATTATCATACTTTGATATAATATAAGACAAGCAGACAAGTTGTTAGCAGTCTATCTTTCAAAATTGGACTTGCTTATTGTCTGAAAATTTGGAAGTCTTGTCCATATATATCCATCATATGACCACACAAATACCTAGATCAAGGTGTGATTCAAGTTAAGAATCTTCAGGTCTAAATTTAGAGTAGAGATCTGCATAGTCAAGGGGAAGACCTCCACACTTGGGAACCACCATAGTGGATTTGGATCAATTTATAATAATGTTAAAGTTAATGAATTATTTTCAGTGGTAGTTTTCATTTCATCAAAAGGATGGTCATATCAGTGAGGATTTTATTTTATGTTTTCAGGCATGGGAATTGTACATGAAAACGCAGGTTCCCAAGGAAAATTCTGAGCAGAAATTTTAACCAGTCTGTGAAAGAAATATGCGGGTAGCACTATGGTAAAATGGGTTTTTAAACACTTTATACTTACAGTAAATTCTGCTGCTAGCTGCCAGGAGAGGCCTCCAAAATGCTTTAAGTTTGGGAAGAGTTATTGCCCCTGCACTCCATAGGGGCCTGAGCATCCCCTGGACCCATGCCTGGTTTCAGTGTGTATTTATAAGCAATTCCCATGCCTGGTTTTTCAGTTTCATCCAAAGAACATTTTTTATAAATCCTCTTTTATGTAACCATTTCTCTCACCCTATAGTCAATTTTTATTAGAAGTGGTTCTCTTGAGTAGAAATCCCACTGAGTCAAAATCTAAATTAGACAGAAAAAGCTATAGCGAGGAGTATGTACCAACTCCCTGAGAAAATCTCAAAAAGGGTCTGTGTACGTCCATGCAGAAAATAAAAATCTTAGGAGATGTGTACTATTGTCTGTGTAGACAGGCTGAATAGTCAATTATATTGCTCTTGTGATGAAGTTACTTCAATTTTTCACACTAGTTTCAGCTGGTGATATATAATTTTGTGCGCCTCATCTTCCTTACTCATTTATTTATGGTTCTTTATCAATTTTGAGATGACTTTACCATTACAATTACTTAAAATTGTACAATACACTCACAGCAATAAATTTGATCTTTGAATTAGGTGTTCATTCATAAGATGTCATACTGTCTACAAATGCAGGCCCATTTTCTCTCCTACTAAATATTCTCTTCGTTTTTTGCCTGTTACACAGTTTCCTAATCCTTAGGGTTGACATTACATTCATAAAATGTCTGCTACCGACCTTGACCCACTATTTGTGAAAGCTCTCAAACTTCTCAACTCCAAGTCAAAAGACAGCGCAGCACAACTGAAGTCAATGCTTGATGAAGCCATAGCTCAGAGAAAAGGATTAAAGGTATTGTGCCTGGAATGTTTTTCATCAGTATTGCATTATAGATCTTAATTCTGTAAACATAAGGTTTTTTCCTCCCTCTTTTTGGTAGCGTTTTAACCTTGCCAGTCAGCTACAAGATTATCATTTGTGTAATTTGCTTCTGAATTTTCTGCTTTCAAGATCTAAAAGTGGGAAGAAAGTTTAAAAAATATGAACACACCATCAACAAGGCAAATGGAGGATGTCGATTTGTTTAGATGTGTTTCAATTTTCAACTTTCACAAGTTATATTAACAAAGCACCTTCCAACAGAGTCACATATCAAATGAAGGTTTCAAAAGTTAGTCGACACTGTCTGAAAACTATTGAAGATTAAATTCACCAAAATCTGGCTTATGTCTTGTAAAAAGAAGTGTTAAAAAAATTATGTTGACACATAAGCTCAAGTTTTGTTTTTTTAGGGGAATTTCAGTTTGGAAGAAATAGATGCATTATATCAGTAACAAATTAAATCTAATTATGCACTAATGGGGCTGAATTGTAACTTTGCAAAATGATTCAGCGTAAGTCTTAATTACTGGGGGTGAAAATGAGCCGTTAATTTCTTTAAAAAATGTCATTATGAGGTGCTTAAAAAAAAGGTAAGTAATTGTAACCCCTATAGTTTGAGATTGATGCTTGTATTTTGTTGAGTGAGCCAGTCACATGCAAGCAACTTGATCTTTTGTGAGATTTTTACATGATTCTTGTTCACATCTGAAGTTTATGGCATCGTTTCAGGTGCCTTTTCAAGGCGGGGATGCAGGCAAACTGAGCCCAGCTAGATCCAAAGGAGACGATGACTACAAAAGGAAGGACTCTGAAAAACGGTCTTTGGAAAAGGTACATCATTATGCCTAAAAATGTCTTTGAGATTAGTCCAACTGAGCCATAAGTTGCATATTAAATAATTTATAATATGAGGGTTTCCCAGGACGTGGGCTGTCATCATAGTTATGTGCGAACCATTTTCTACAAGTCCTATTTGAAAAAATTTAACTCATCAATGCATAAATTTTGATTTTGTCAGTGTAGTGGCATAAAAAGTACTGCTTTATGTTTAAAAAATCAGTTTTGGATGCATCCTTGCTGACTAAATTAACCAAATAAGTTTCGAACATAAATGACAAAATAGCCAAAAAAAGTGGTCACCCATCAACACTCACAACGAAGTGAAGAGACACAGATAATTTTTTTTTTTACACGGATCTACTCCTGCTATCCAAATCTCCATGAATATGACTTCAATGATACTCAACTGGTCTTTTCCCTTTTGTAACTGGAGAATCTTTTTTTCAAAATGTAAGAAAAAACATGACACAAATTGGGGGTCCACCTTTTGGCAATAACTCATATATTGCAACACTGAACACTAGATGGACTAAGCTAGAAACAATGAATGTCCTTGGAGGATTAAAAACAACATTGATTTATCCATACAAGTACCTACACATCACAATGCTTTGCTTGCATTCAAACAAAAGTAGCTGAGAATGTTCCAGAAGTCCAAGATCTAAGATTAATTTCTTTGTTTTCTGAATATACAGGGTGGAAAAGATTCTTCAGAGCCAGATGTGAAGAAAAGCAAGTTTGATTCCAAGCATAGAAGCAAAAATGAAAAAGATGCCAGGGAGAAGGAGAGAGAAGAGGAGAAAGCAAGGCGGGAACGAGACAGGAAAGAGAAGGAAGAGAAAGAAGCTCAAAGGCAGAGAGAGAAAGCTGAGAAGGAGAAGAAAGAAAAAGAGTTGGCCAGTCTGAAGCTGGAGAATGAAGTGACCATGGTCAGTGATGATGAGGAGGAAGCATCTTCTCAGTTGGATGCTGGGGATTTTGCCCTCGAGATGGGAATAGCTTGTGTTGTTTGCAAGTAAGTTTGATCATTCTCTGTTTTTGCTTCGATTTCTTTTCTTTTGTACGAAAGAACCCACACATTGATTTACTGATGCTAACACTGGATGTGAAGTAGCATAAGATTGTAATGAATCTTCATGGATTTAAGAGCAGGTTGGCTAGTAATCTCCTTCTTAGCTGAATACCAGTTCAATTATAAAATTAATGTAGACATCTTCTATCTGCTTTTTTTTTTTAGATGCTGACTTACCTTATCTGTCTAATCACAGATCTGCATGGGTACTACATTGAAGGCACCAATTAAAAAAAAAATGATTTTGCACACTCTTTTGGAGACTTTCTACATTTTTTTTTTAAACCCCTAACACTTGTAGTCCAGAAGAATAAAACTTGGAACCTTGGAAGGTAATAACTCTTCATTTGCGTGCCACATTCGTTTCTTTGAATTGCAAGCCAACCTATGGTAGCTGAGCAGCAGCTCTCTCTTTCTCTCAGTTGGTCTTGCTCCATTTCTCTCTCTTGATCTTTTTAACATGATTTTTTAAATGAGCAAATATATATCATTTTTATCTTCCCAAATATCTGACATCTAACCCTCTGACCTTCTTAGGTATTTGCTAAATTATTCTATGATTTTGCACAGTATAATGCTTTTCGGCTCAGTGATATTTGACCAACTTTTACTTATAAGATTTTCATCCATATTTTTTTCTCAGGGAATTTGGAGTGAGTTCAGGAAATCAACTGGTTGAATGTCAAGAATGTCACAGTCTCTACCATCAAGTAAGTGAAACAGTTTCAAATCCTCTTTATCAAGGGGCATTGGTGGTACCATGGCTAGTCAACATGCCCTAAACAAATAAATATGAAGTGGTATATGTCTGTTGTGTATTTGATTTCAAGCCTTCAAACAATGCCTTGATTCTTGATTCTATTTTGCAATCTCATGGTGCAGGACTTTGAATATTTCTTTAAAAGCTAAATTGATTTCAATGCTTTAAAGCTTAATTGATATCAATGTTTTTTGTTTTTTTTAAATATTGCCTTCCAAATCTTCCATCAAGCTATCTTTTTTGTGTGGAATCCTTCATAAAACTAGTTTAAGCAACAAACATTGTTCTTTCTCTTCTTTTAACCAGGAATGTCATAAACCTCCAGTGGCAGAGGAGACAGTGAATGATCCTCGCTATGTTTGGTACTGCAGCCGATGCCAAAAAATGCTTCAAAAGAAGGTATGGCAAAGCAATGCCATTTGTTTAGTAAATTATGTTTTTGAGATGAGTTTTTCATGTTTTATTTTGAATGTGGTTCTTTGATTAAAGATATTTTTTATTATTTAGATCTAAAGTTTCATCAGATGTCATAGAGTTTTTTATTTCCCACCAGAGTTTCAGATATGAATGTGATTCAGGTGAGAGCTTTAGATTCTGTCAGTTAGAATTTGGCAGCAGCACAATTATCCTAAGTCTAAAGCTTGGGACAAATTTACCCATTTCATGGGTGCAGAATAACCTACAACTAATTTGGACCCAAAATTAAGGTGGAGGGTAACCTACAGGCAATAAAATAAAATAACTCATAGTCAACTATACCAAATTCAGGTTTAACTTAAATCATAGTCAACTTTTACCAAAATTAACGCGTAGAATAATTCAGAGTCAATTGTTACCAAAATTAACGCGTAGAATAATTCATAGTCAACTTTTACCAAAATTAAAGTGTAGAATAATTCACAGTCAACTTTTACCAAAATTAAAGTGTAGAATAATTCACAGTCA
>BLXT01003580.1:1348872-1367742 GCA_019648995.1 Plakobranchus ocellatus
CCCCCCCCCTCCAAAAAAAAAAAAAATAAATAAAAGAAGGGAAAAAAATCACCCAAATCACGCAGACGTCCATGTTTGCTAAGGTAAGTAATAGCGCAGTTTTGCGAAGAAAAGACTAATGGAAAAAAAATGTAATTTTAACTCCTTAAGTTTGTATTGTAGAGATTGCGTTAGGAGACTACAGAGCCTAGTAATTGTAGTATAGTGATTAGTAGTAATTGTGACCAAAAGTTTGGTGCATGTTAAGCAAGCTTAGGTTAGCGCAGAACAGGCCATTAAAAAACTCTACTCTTGGGTAACCAGCTTAAGACTGAGGTAAATGGGTGAAATCACATCCAGACAGTCAAAGAAGTCTCACATCCGGGTACACTCTTGGCTTTGCACTACTTTACACGTATGGGGTACGATACGAACGTCTTTTTAATTTACAAAGTCTGAGCAAAAAATTTGAAACCAATTTCTAAAGTAAAACTTAATCGTTAGGAATTCAACACCTTGAAATCAAACCCGCTAGAAAATAACAATCATTTTTCTTAAATTAATACATAATACATACAACAAGCAAAGATCAATAAATTCAACACTAAAAAACAATACATTTTAATAATTTTCCTTGAATTAATACATAATAGTATTAATACAGTAGCCAAAGATTAACTTTTCTAAAAGAACGCTGACCAATAATTCAAACATTGAAAGGAGCAAAAGTTAATGTAACTTTGCTTTTTTTTCCCTTCAGTTTTCTATCTCTATTATCATTAAAGCTAGCTAATAATAATATTCTCAAACGCAAACGGTCTTGTTTAAAAAAAATATATTGACGCAAAGAAGCAAGGGAAAGAGAGAAAGAGAGAGAGAGAGAGAGAGAATTCCGAGTGGTGATAGGGGTTGGGTGGGATCAATAGAGATGTTTGGACATAAAAAGAGTCGCATGCAGATAAATGAATAGATAGAGAAAGAGAGTGACTCACAAATAGATCGAAAGAGGTAGAAAGAATGCGAGCGAGCAGAAAAGTGGGACAGGAAGGTGGATACGCCTAGATATTTCTTACTAAAAATACTAAGATACACGTAATTACGGGTATAGATAGGTTAGATCGATAAGTTGATTAGCCAAAGTTTGGAGGTGACGTAGATGGAAAGACAGACATATAGATAGATAGATAGATAGATAGATTGCTTCACAGGGAGAGAGAGAGATAGATAGATATAGATAGATAGATAGATAGATAGATTGCTTCACAGGGAGATAGATAGATTGCGTCACTTGGAGATCAGATAGATAGATAGATAGATTGCTTCACAAGGAGACAGACAGATAGATAAATAGATATAGATAGATTGCTTCACAAGGAGATAGATAGATAGATAGATTGCTTCACAGGGAGACAGACAGATAGATAGATGGGTTAATCGATGACGATAAATTCTTATTAGAACATTTAATTTAAAAAAAAAAAAAAAGCAACGAAAAGCACGATTTGTTGACAGCTTATAGTTGCACTGTACCTCAGGCTGGAAACTTTAAATCAACAGTCATATAAAACGAATACATCTGATCATCTGAGTTAAACATTTTCTGTGACACACTTATGTCAGAGGGATACAAGTGCATTACATGTATATGAAACCATAAAACTACAGAGAGAGAGAGAGAGAAAGAGAGAGAGAGAGACTTGATTTAGACGTGGCATGTGACCTAAGCCCAACTCCTTTCAATGCTTGTCGACACTGGGTTTTTGAGTAGAGCCATACAGATAAAGACAAATCACAAATCACGAAAAAGTTGACTAAAAATAATAATTACTAAGCTTAATCTAGCGTGAATCAGGATTGTTGACGGGGCCATGGCTTTATTTTGATCATTTTTAAACTGTTCAGTACTGGAATCTCTGGCGAAGGGAACTCAAATCAGTAAACAAACAATCGATTCCACGTCTGCTAAGGTTTTATCTCAAACTCAGGAACACTAGTAAGTTTGTTTGCGATCCTTGAGGCAGAACACAAACTGGTAAATCAATTAGATTTTCAAGAAATAATATATATTTCAGATCTAGAGGTTAGATGAATGCAAATAGAGTAGATCTATATAAGGGCCTACCAAATTATAGGATTTGCAATCCAGATCGAGATCTAGATCTAATCTAGGTTCTAGATTCTAGATAATACTATTAATAGATTATAGAATTTAAGTTAGAATGCCTTATAAACCCCCAAAGATCAGATTCGAATCTAGATCTAGATATAAACCGGTAGATCTAGAGACCTACATCCAATCTATCTTAGATGGGCCCAAGATCTGGGTACTTACTTTAATTGGACGCGATAGATCTAGATCTAGTACCCATTCTATTTCAGTGTCAACAGACACTACTTTTTCTAAAAAATAGTTTAGTTTCATAATATCAAGGCTCTAATTTTATTCGCCAAGGTAGGAATAATAAAATGATCAGTAAGCTCTCCGATTAAGGTCAGTAGTACCAAGATCTGCCCAAGTAGCTTATATATATATATAGGCTAGAAAATCTTGAAACCAGACAAAGTGCTCCGACTTAATAATCTAAATTAAACATTCATAGGAAAATTCTCTCTTAGGCAAGACTTCCAAATATGCACACTTTGATATTAGACTTCTTTTAAACTTTTCATTATTGCAGTATAGTCATTAAGTTTAATGTAAAATGGGGCAATTTTATTTGGAAGTGACTATTTTCCCTTTAGAACACTTGGGAAAATGACTCCAGATCTTATTTTCCCGAATGCAGTAACACTACTTAATTTAAAGGATCTCTTCTAGATCTAAACTTCATCAGCTGAGTATAAATGTAGTATGCCAGTGTTGTCATTTTTATTCTGCCTTCACAAGTTATTGACGAGATGAAGAGGTCGTAGGCCAAGTTACAATGGAAATTGTGCTTCTTTACAATATTATGCCTGCGACCTCTACATTTCATTGTAGCTGATAAAGGTAGACCTAGAAGCATGGGTCTCTTTAGAGTAAGTAGTGCTCTGATATTTAAATTATAAATGCTTCCATATCATAAATTTCCATGTGTTTTTACTGCCACCATCTACGACCAATAAATTATCTTGAGGCTGGATTCTGTTTATAAATCCGAGCGTTATGGAGAGTAAGTCGGCCATTTTGTTTTGCACCACCTGCCTTAAGTCATCAATGACTTTGAGCGAGCTGATCAACTCAAACTCAACCACCATTAATATATCAAAAAGTATTGCAAGGATGCTCATTAAGTCTCCCACAATTTGAAAAGATATCTTTGCTTTGACCAAAAATACTTTTGCAAGTATTTATAACAGTTTTTTGGTAAATCTTGTCCACAATTGAATAAAATTGTCTTCCTTTTGTCCTTAATAATATTGCTTTGTGTGCTTCATTTAGAAATCTTTCCTTCACAAACATCTAGCATTACTTTTTTTTATGTCGTTAATAATATTGCTTTGTGTGCTTCATTTAGAAATCTTTCCTTCACAAACATATAAAATTGTTGACTAACAACAAAGAACTTTTTATAAAACCCTCTCTCCTCTGAGCGAAAATGAAGGAATGAAAGTCCCTTAAGTTGTCCCTTTAAATTAGAAATCTTGCCTATCTTAGAAATGAGAGAGAGGAAAGTCGTTTAAAAGAAAAAAGTTATGGTTGAGGTTAGAAAGAGAGACTGGGAGAGATTTAATTCTGGCTCAAGATTTCCATACTTTTTTATAATTTATAATTATAAAATTTAGAAATTTTTGTAAAAGGACTTATGAATGTTTTAAAGAATTGCATAAACTTTGAGTTTGAATGGTGTTTACTTCCAAGGTTTTGCAAATTTATGCGCTGTGTCATTCCAAAGATGATTGTTCTCCGTTGAATTGATCATGTTCCACACTAGAGACTAGATCTAGATCAGCCTAGCTAACAAGATGCAGCTTGATTCGCCGACTTTCCGAAAGATTGAGGCTGTAGGATGGACTGTTTTCATCTGTACTCTATTTCTCTTCTTTGGAAATTTTTTTAGTGAGTATTTTGATTTGAGTATTATTTGGCATATTCCCATAATTTAAACCACGCTTTCAATTGTATTTGCTCCTTTTTAAAGAAGTTTTAGACAGTGCTCTTGGTGATTTATATCTGAGGATTTGCCAATTCGTGGGTTGCCATCATTGTTTTGTTTGAAAGATTTTCTACTAGCCATATTTGAAGAAATTGAACTCATCAGTACATAAATCTTGGATTTTGAATGTAATAGCGTGAGAATTAGTGCTTTATGTATAAAAATGCATCTTTGATGTAAAAATTAGCCAAATAACTTTCAAATATTTGACTACAAGATCACTAAAAAAGTAATCACCCATAAAGAGATACAGTTTAATTTTTTTAAATGGGGCTTCTCTTAATGCCCAACTTTACATGAATTATGTGTCGTTGATACTCAATTGGCCTTTCACTTTGTAATTGGAGATTCTTTTTTTGAAAATGCAGTTAAACAAGTGACACAATTTTGGGGTCCACCTTTTGGCAATTGCTTATTTATTATATTGCAGGGCTATGCTTTTAGAGCCACATTATGTACAGTGGTGCCTGACAATACTTTCATTCATTTTGACTGTAATAAGCACGAGTTCTTTTAAATTCCTTTTTTTTTTTCCTATCTGTCTACTACATAGCCATCTATTTTAGCTACATAGCCATTGATTTATCTGCCTATTAGCCCTCTATCTATCTATCTGTCTGACAATCTACCTACTTATTTACCTGCTTAGCCATCCATCCATTGGTCTGTCTGTCTGTCTGCCTGTCTTTCTACTAGATTATTCATCTATTTATCTATCTATGAAAGCCTCGAGTTCCACTCAAGCACAACCAACAGCCCCATCTTGATTTGATCTCTGGTTAGACAGGCCAGGTATATATTTTTGTAAAATGGATAAATAGTCGCAAACCCTTTGGATGTTTTGTAGATAGGCTGGCTGTGCTGAATCAGAAATAGATTTCAACTCTCTTATAGATCACCAACCACAGATTTTTGAGAAGTTTCAAAACAGGAAGACTCTCTAACAGTGCTTCCAATCATCCGCATTTTTGCAGATTTCCGCAGTTTTCAGCTTTCCACACATATGAAAAAACCTTTTTTAAGTGGCTGGAAATTGATTCCATGAAGCAGATTTTCTTAAAATTTCTCCAGCCCTCGGGAGACGTTGTTCCCCCATACCCTACCAGGGCGTTGCCTGGACTCATTGCCCACTACGGATTAAAAAATTTGAGTTTTTCCATATCATTTGCTGGAAGCACTGCTCTTAAGGCTTATGAGAGACTTTGAATCGAAAAACCTGATGATAATAAGCAATGCATCAATAATTATTGCATGTCTCCCTGCTTCAAAATGTCGCTTTTTGCTGTGTCAACATATTTATTCATTGTTCATCCCCTTCTTTTCTTCCTGCATACCTCCCAAACCAACCATGTATACCAAAGTGTTATTGTTTACCCATGGGTATGTTCTCATTCCCATTTGCAGCATTCATATGGATCTGCCTGCTGATCAGATACGTCTTCATGACTTTCAAGAGAAAGAAATTACCTGCAGTGGACCCGGCAGGAAAGTGGGTTCTGATCACTGGCTGTGACTCAGGTAGGCGTTTTCAATCCAAACCACTGCATAAAATCAAGATGGTACTAGATATAAAACCTAAACCAAGATGAGAAGTGATGAGATTTCTGTAAAGAAAAGAGCTGATGGGAAGAAAGGCACAGATGGCAAACTATAACTGAAGTGTTGATCTCTATCATCTGAGCAAATCCCTATGTAACAAAGGATTTGTATCTCCGTTGATCCAATAACATGCACATAACATTTAATTTTTATGCATAAAATTTCTTCTCAGACATCCAAGAAAAACCGCCTTTTTAATAGTCCATGGCAATGGACCAAAATTTTGAATTATTGCCACATGCAAAATCTTTAACTTGGTTTCCCAGAGAGAGAGAGAGAGAAAGCTCTGATTCCTTTTTTTACCGAGTTCAGCTTTGCTTCACAGTCACACTCTGTGAATACTAAGATGAGGGCAGGAAAAAAAAATATCTTGCTTCATATTCATGGAATCAAGACAAATCCACTTTGGATCATTCAATCCAATATTTAAGCCAAAGAAAAGTAAAAATTCTTACATTTTGAGAATGTTGATTAATGAGAAATTAAAATCATCAGACTTTAGTTTTTGAGGTTTCCACTGTATGGCAATCTAAATTATTTAAAAAACACTGCGTATGTGAAATCAAAAGATATGTTACCATGAGATGAAAAATTTTGGGGTGATCGAAAATGGCCATAGAAAAATTGGTTGTATGCATCCTAAAGAGTATACCTCATAGATTTGAAAAAATTAAAACAGAGCAACCAATCCAAGTAAGTCGCATATAGAAAATATTTTCCACATTTTGCCAGTGCACAAATTCCAAAATGGAGTTATTATTTCCCTAATGCAGTCAATGCTGTGAAAAAGAGAGATTGTGTTGATTACGCAATACAATCTGGAAATTCTAGAAACAATCCTTAACTTTTAAAATATGCCCCGTCTAGGGAAACATGGACACATCCAGTTTTTTTTTGGTGGATTTTATTGTTGTGCTGCTGAAATATCTGTGCCCATTACATGTTTGCCCTCACTTCCTTTATAATTAAAGTGATAGCGAACCGGGCCCTGAGATCTGCAGGGACCCCTCTGTAACGCCCCGGCCTGACAAAGGGCTTGAAAGCCTGAGATCATCGTGTAGTGGACTGGCTATACCAAAACGAAACTAAAGCAAACCTTTGTTGCAAGGCAAAATAACCTACATTACACGTTACTGTCCTTTGCAGGGTTTGGTCTTGGCCTGGCACGCCGCCTGTATGAGCTCGGCTTCCAGGTGTTTGCTACTTGCCTGTACCCAGACAAAGACGGAGGGGCAGAATTGAAGAACCTGGCCAGTTCTTCACTGTCCGGAGACGCTTCAACGCCAGGCAATTGTGGGAGGATTGTGGTCTTGCCGCTTGATGTGACGGATGATGTCAGTGTGGCCCGCTGCCTGGATGCTGTCAAAAGAGAGTGCAGCAATATAGGTGAGACATGATCTCTATCACTAGAGCAAGTCTCTCAGTAACAAAGGATTTGTTTCTTCGTTAATCCAATAACATGCACATAACATTTAATTTTTTATGCATAAAATTTTCTTTCAGACATCCATTGAAAACCTCCTTTTTAATATTCCATTTTGAATTACTGCCACATGCAAAATCTTTAACTTGGTTTCCCAGAAAGAGAGAGGTTGTGTTAGAGCTGAGTTTGACAAGCTCTACATGGATGAATATAAGTTTTTTTTTAAATACGTGGTTTGACATGATAGGTTACTCAAGTTATAGATAACAATGTGTTTGTGTGTGTGTGTTGAATGTGTACAGAGGCAAAATAGAATTCAGCTTTAGCTTGAATTGAATCAGAAAATTTAAGAAATTTAAACATAAAAAATAAAATGGTCGACCAAAATGAAACCAACTTATGATAAATTGTCTTGAAGCCTATTTCTATGAATTGTATGTTGCAAAGCCACTTTTAAGAAAGAATATTTTTTCCTTCTCAAAAATGCTTCTTTCAAATGTTAAATATAAAGAAAAAAATTAAAGCACATCACTCATAAATATATAAAACTTGAAACACTGATTAGTTTTGCCAATCCAAAGGGGTTTGGAATGATGTTTCAGGTTGCATCATCGATTTAACATATGGAAAATACAACTCATTACTACTAATCTCAAAACTCTTATACAGTTATCTTTAACCATGCTTTTGATACTACACCCAAATATTGTTGTAAGTATATTGTTGAATGAGTTGAAGTAGACTTCATCAATTCCTTGATTTGGTCCTACACCATTATATATTTTACATGAATTCTTGTTGGATCTCTAGGTCTGTGGGGGCTGGTGAACAACGCAGGCTGTAACTTTGTAGGGGATGTTGAGCTGACCACTGTGGAGCAGTATATGATGCAGGGCAACATCAACCTGTATGGATCTGTCAGGACCTGCAAGGCTTTCCTGCCTCTCATCAGGCAGACTAAAGGTGAATATTTACAGTGACTACCTTGTGAGAGCAGGTCTGCCTACCCTGATTGGTTTCAGTAGTAAACTGGAAGTACTGAAATGAGATGGAATAAACTGGATCTTTTAAAAGGATTTAACTCTCTATTTGGCTGTTTCTTTATTTAATAATGAGCATTGCTTTGTCAATGAATAGTGTATGTAAGTGGAATCTTAATTTTTGGAGCCTTTTTGGTCATTAAACTATAACACACTCATTGGTTAAGAAATTAAATACAGTGAGTTCATATTTTTTGCCTACCCTGGCCATTTTTCTTGATTAAAGAAAGCCAAAACGTGTTTTTGTCCATTGCTAGTGCCAGACCTACTAAAATACTTGGGGAAATATTGAAATGTAGGCTTAATACTACTGGAGCTAGATTGCTTCAGGCAACACCTCCATGTGGAGGTTTGTTGCAGTCAGGATAGTCATGTAGCAGTAGGTGTAAAGAATCTGCCTAAGAACCGCCCTTGCTATCACCTGACCCAAACACTACCAGCCTTACCCAGAATCTCCGTCTAAGTGTGGAGCATTATCCCAGCTGAACAATTTATTTTGATTGTTGTTGTTTCTGAACTGAAACATAATTTTTTTGTTTGTTTTTGGTGATTTGTCACACAAGGTAAAGACAAGGAGATATATCAAAGTGCCTCCTAAAATGTAAGTGGATAGGGAGTGAGAGGGGGTAAGTGGGTTGTTTTCCATATGACACACACACACACATAATAATTTTTTTTTTGGAGCTAGTTGTAACTATTTTGGTGTTATTTTTTTTTTTTTTATATCAATGATATTTTCTCATTCTTTTTGTGATCAATTTCCAAAACTATTGTAGTAATTTTTTGTTGTTGTTATTTTTTTTTGACTTGTCTAGCTTCAGGGTCTTTGCTGTGTTCCCATTTAAAATAGTTGATGAGTAAATTCAAAGCTTAAGTTGTTTCCCCTTAAAAGGTTCACTTCAGATGTAGGCTGAAACAGAAGCAAACCTTTTGCCTTTTCAAATGTCATTATAAATCTAGGAAACAGACTTGCGCACTGTCATAAATGTTCCCGTCTTTTTTACATGTCTGTTTATTTGTGTATCATTGTATGTCATTCGTTGTGTCCATCATGTATTCTTCAACAGCTGAAAAAGTGACTAAAATTCAGATGATAAGCTAACTGTTGCAATGAAATGAGACGTTTGTGGCAAAAGAGACCCTAAAAAGGGCTCTGATGAATTCAACAGAACAATTCCTGTAAATATCAGTTGTATGAAAACATTGGTAGAGTGGCTCGGAGAGAATTTCAATACAGTGTGAAATGTTAAGAATTATGACAGCCTTAGTGGAAGTTAAAAAAGTATACAAATACCACACTTCCGGAAACATATAAATAAGTTTCAGGTTCATGAAGATACAATGGTTATTGAAGGAATTGAAATTAATATTGTAAAAGAATACAGCCACCAACTCAAATGTATTTGAACAAATTAAACAACACAGAGTATAGATGCAATAATCAAAGGGCAAAAGGTTTTTATGTATAGTCTGTGTTTTTTAATTTTTTCAACTAAGTTTGAGTTGGTGGACATAGCTTTATAAATTTTAGTGGGAATGCCCCCTCACATATTTTCTTGTGTGCAGTAATTATGCTTTTGTGAGATCTTTATGGCTAAGAGTAATGGGCTGGAAAATTCGGAAAGATAATTTATATACTGTTTTGAGCAATACTGCATCAAATCTTAAAACTTTTCTTTTTTTTTCTCACACCCTCACTCCCTCACATCCAGGTCGCATAGTGAATGTGACAAGCGTGAAAGGCCTGTGTGTAAGCCCAAGCTGTGCTGCATACTGCATCACCAAGTTTGGCCTCGAGGCATTCTCAGATTCCCTCAGGATTGAGATGGAGCAGTTTGGTATCAACATCTCCGTCATCGAGCCGTGCAACTTTGGTGGAGTGACTGGCTGTCTGAATGAGCCTGCTGTAAGGAAAACTTTGATCTTTCAGAATGTGGCTACCTAATCTACTTGATCTGTTCATTGTGTTTCAATAAAGGTTGGAAGTAATTTCATGTAGGAAATAAAGACTAATTAAGATGAAGACTTTTAATTTTATGAAGTGAAATCAGTAATATTAGTGAGAAATGTTGCTTTTTTTTTTTAAAAAAAAAAGGATAGGTAAATCAAGTTTTAGTCCCATAAAGTCAGTTGCAGATTCACTTGATTTTAATTGAAATCGAAATTCTGAAATGAAGAAGACTTGCCACTGGTCTATAGCGTTTCTATAGAAAGTTATGTATATGGAAAAAGGATTCATTGTTATGCTTGTACTGGGTGTAATTTCATCTCAAGTCGGTCCATTCGATCCACTCACAACTTATTTTGTGGCCTTATTAACACCTTTTTTTTCCCATATGTGATTATCACCTGTTATTATCACTGTGCGTTTTCGGTTTTTTTTTCCCATTATATATGTGTGATACCGCCAAAAAAATGAGAGGTTTTGCAGAAAATTCTGTCATGAGCAAACAGGTTTTAAGTTTCTTACAGAGCACTGGTTGTAGATATTATGTTGCATTAAGTAGTGCAAGAATCTCCCATAGGTTTTGTGAGAATTTGGACGAAAAAAATGATGCTTGTGACAATTTTGCCTGTATTAGTGACCTTTGTCTTGCTGCTACACTAAACTGTCTCAATTTGTGGTGTTATGACACTATGCAGCTGTGTATTTTAAAATCTCCATAAATCCTATCTCACTATGCCCAACAACCATGTAGTAGAAGATTTCATGATAGCTCAGTAAAGCCAAAATCTATTGTTAAAACGACAGACAAAAAGCATATGTAAAAGCCCATCTGTGTCTAATTCCACTCAAATTCCATCAATTTACTACATGAAGAAACTAAATCCACTTTAATAGGCCTTTGATGAGCTATTCCCAAACTTAAATGCTTTCAAAGGTCTGAAACACCTAAAAATTGTTTTATAATAAAGCACACCATCGGCCTAGATTTCTTTGCGTTGCCGTAGATCTCTAGCTTGTCCGATCTTCTTATGTTTTTTGTGAGGAGGCTGTAAATAGATTTGATTTCTTTGCATAGAACATTTCTACTAGACACAGTTTGTGAGTCTGCAGGGCCATCAGTGCCCATGGGTTAGAAAATTGCCTTGGGGGCTCTCTCTGTTGCGATTTTACCACCTACATCTGGCCCATTGAGTGCCAGAGAGCCTGAGCTCATCTGAGATCAATGATTGGTTGATACGTGGAAGCCCAACTTGTGACGCAACATGCCATTCTCATCGATGGATTTGCATGAAAAGCAAGATGTTTATAGTCATGTTGTTTTTTACAAATAGACTTATGTTTATTTACTGTCAGCTTGTTTTCTCTTATTCCAACACACCCTTTAAAATTCCACGTCAAATCTATGTTGATTTTTTATCCCTGCTAGTCCTTATGAACATCTGGTGAACAATTGTGAACTCTGGTTGTGTTTTTCAGCTGAAGCGAATCAAGTCCCAGTTGGACGAACAGTGGGCAGAAGCCAGTGATGAAGTCAAACAGTTGTATGGGGAGGAGCATTTGCCGGTACATACCAGATTATGTAAAATATAATAAAGTTTCTTGTCTTTTTTTTTCTTTTTTTAATTTATCACCTTCATGTTATCAAATTGTAGTGATTAAGCAGGGGCTTAAAATAACAAAAGACTTGCAGTCATCTCACAGTTTTTCAATCACTTCCAGGATCATGTTTGAAAAAATGTTGGTGATTTTTTGTTGAGTTTTTTTTGCCCCTTCCAAACTATGAAAATTTTAACCATAAATTTATTAAGTCCCAACTGAGTGTTTATACTTTCTCCAGTCTTTCCTCAATTCACAGAGAGAGAAAGAGAGAGAGAGGAAAGAGGGGGAGGGGCATATACATAAAATAAAGACATGAAGAAACATAGAAAAGACTTACTTTGCATAAAAAAAAAAAAAAAACTGTTTTAACAGCGTCAGCTAGAGGAAGCTCGCAAGTCGGCAACTACGACTGCTCCCACTATTGAACCTGTTCTCCAAGCATTCGAAGATGCCCTCTGCAGTCCCTGTCCAAAAGTTCGATACCTTGTCAAGGGATCCAATTCCTACTTTGATTTTTACTACGTAAGTAATCTAACTTGTGGAGGAAGAAAGTGTAGTAGTTTGATCTTCAGGATATATTGATCTTTTTATCTTTAAGCCACTGTGGTCCTCTCACTCGCACTTAGACTAACTCTTTGCTGTGATCTTTCTTTCTTTCTTTCTTTGATCTATTTCTTTCACTCATTTTCTCTTTTTTTGTTGTCTTTCAAGCTGCTGAAGTCTAGTGAAATAAAGTAGCAAGGGCAGCATGAAACTGAATCTAGCTTTTTGATTTTTCCTTTAGTTTCTTTTTTTTTGCACTGTCTACAACTGCTGGTAGTTTGCTGTGTGCTTGCCTTGCTGCCTGTACTTTTGCTGTGTCTTATCTTAGTTATCCAATTGATGCTGGGAACCCAGAAAAAAATAGATGCAATTGATTGGCCTTGACTGCATATTATTTTGCATGGTCTGGTAGCCAATTGCCCTGCAGATTATGCCTGGGCTCTCCCCAATGTTAAGATATGAAAGTGTAAGTGAGCCTGAAAACGAAACCTTGACAATAACAACTCAGTACGGTAGCATTCACCTAAGTTGATCCTCTTTTCAGTAGATTGACATTTTTGGCCTTCTGTAGTATTATTGGTTAAGTAGATATATGGATAAGTGGATACTGTTTTTAATGGGCCAAGGATGCCAACTTTTCATTAGTCCACTGTGGTTTGTCTACTGCCAATATGAGCATTAAACTGCATATCTTTCAGATTGCCATTAAAACAAAATAAATGGCAATGAATATTATGGTTTTTGATATTCTAATTTACTGGGTTGTTCTTTTTTTAAAGACGTGCAAAGATTTTCTTTTTATGAAAGCTTTTAAAAATTGTAATTATTTTAAATACATCGAGCCATTGCTATCTTCCTATTGCATTAAAAAAATGTAAGTATCCAATTTTTGAGTTTGACAAGTCCTGGATAATTATTGTGTAAATGAAAAAAGTAACAAGTATGTTTTTGTTTTGTCTTTGCACATGAGAATTTTCTAGTTCATCTCTGTCCTCAGATTTTGGGACTTCTTTGTCCCTACGTTCCTCAGAGACTGCTCGACAAAATGCGAGCGTACTTCCTTCCTTACCATATCTACAAGTGAGGAGATCACACCTCACACTCGTCACAGTCACAGGCCCATACAGATTCACATTTGACTTAGGCGGGAGACGGGAATTCACCATGATATCAGGATTATTTAATACATTTGGTGAAGGATTTTTTGTAAGACCAATGATTTTCCTGATTCAGCTCAATAGGGTGTGAGATTTCATCAGGTGTAGCAGTTTTTGTTGACAGTACCCAGTTTTTGGTTCTGACCTTAAAAAAAAAACCAGAAAAAAAAAGAAATTACCGAAGAAGATTTTTTTTTCTTGTTTGGTAATATTTTCATCATCAGAATCGTGTACTCAGGCATTATTCTGGAAATGGATGTTGTAGTAGTATAGTTTAGACCTAAATTTATTGAGAAACTCACTTGAACTGCAAGAGAGAGTTTTGGTCTATTGCATTGCTTTATTTTTAGATAGAGAATTACAAAAAATCCGGACATTTTACTGCATCATGAGATCCACTTGCTTTGAGAAACAATGTCCACAACTGCCAATCCTTTCTTTATTTGAGGATTTTTTTTTTTTTGGCCTCAATCCAAGCATACTATTTCAGACTCAATATCCCTGTTTTGGAGGTGGTGGTAGAGGCTCTCATGAAACACATTGTATTTTGAAGATCATATATTTTTTTCTTTTGCTTCATAGCTAGATCTTTTACAATTGATAATTAAGCTCTGTATTAGCTTCACCTAATCTTTGACATGAAATATTGCCTGTGGCCCAAAACAATCAAATAATGAAATTGCCATACTTGTGTGGATCATGTGATAACCGGCAGCACAGTCTGTTGCATCAAAAGGATCCCAGTTTGGGTTCGAAGCTGATCCCTGTTTTTGAAATTGTTGATTCCTAATTTTCATCATGGTAGATTGGCAGGCATGCATATCTTCTTTTTTTTTTTTCACCTTTTAGTCTCATTCCCTGGAGCAGAATCAAAGTTATTTTCAACTGTATTTCATTCAGATTGTCAGGATAATTATTCTGCACTTTTCATTAAAAAAAAAGTTGGTAATTGTTGGAAGGAAATTTTCAGATGGTTCCATAAAAGCTAAAAAATCTTAGATCACCTCGTTGTAAATAGGTTTTATATCCACCCAAGTCAAATATATCAGGAAAGCTGAAAAGTGCTTTGGCTCTAGATTGTAGAGTTTAAACTGTTTTAAGCATAACTTTTGCATTGTGGTACTTTTTGTCAAGATAAAAATTCCGATGAAAAATTATTTTTTGGCAGCAAATAAATTGCTTGTTCATGTGGTTTTACCAGGCAAATGATTTTATTCATTTGCAATAGAAGAAGTGACAAACTTGCAATATTTTTTAAATATTTTACAACTTAAGCCAAACTTGCTTAGTAAATCTTAATCTTTTTTTGAACATTTTGAGCTACTCTTGCATAATTGGCTGTGTAGATGTTCGATTGTGTCCCGAGACTGTTCCAAGTGAGTCAGAAGTCACATTTCAAGCCTTTGTAAATCATTGATCCAGCCAGAAATGGCAATGATTAACAGGCTTTCTAATGGTCAAAAAATGGGGATAGAACTGTATTTTAAGTCTGTGTAAAGTCTCAAGGGCTGTAACTTTATTTTTTTATATAAAGAAGAAAGATGAAGACGGGAAAAACCCAGGCTTCATAAGTGTTATACGTAACATCCAACTTGTATGACCTGGTCTCTTGATGTCTGCTGCTGCAAGTGTTCATTTTTACAGCAATTTTGTTGTTACTATTTATTTATTGGTTTTGGCTAGCAAATTGAGAATAGTCATAAAATGGTTATATACTTTACATAATACTGAAAGTCTTTTCTCTGTGTGCGTGAGTGTATGTGTGTGTTTTGAAAAGAATGCTTTGGTTTACATGTTACTTTGAGATGATTTTATAAAATTCTTTGTATGATCCAAAACGTCCAAAACCAAAAAAAAAAAAGAAAAATTCTTCAACAAATCCTGCAGCTTAAAATTTTCATTTTCTCAGATTTCTTAACTTGTGGTCGATCCCTGTTTCTTTCTTACTCTTACAGTCACATGTATTATTTTATCATTTTATGAATTTATTTTAACATCTCATTTCAATTTACAGATATAATGTGTATGTAAATATATTTATTATCTATAAGCTTTGAGTAATTTGACTCCTGGAGGTAGTTATTGATCTGCAAACTGACTTGTTCTCAATATTAACCTTGTAGCATAGCTGCCAACTGTTCCTGATTTACCCAGGCTTCTCCCTGTTTTGGACCCTCGTGGATCAAGCGGCTTCAGATCCTGTGTATTTGGCATGTCAAAGACACCCATGAAACACATTTGAGATGACAGTTTTCTCCACAACCTGACCCCCCAAAAAATTTAAGTCATATTTTGCCATCAATGATAATTTTCCCAATTTGTCCAAAACGCTAAAGTGATGAAACATGGCATTACTACAAAAGTGTTGATCCTGTGATTATCAATATCAGAGTCTGTTGCATTCTAATCACCCCGGTTTGGGTTACAAATCCCTGTAAAATTAGGTTAATCATGTAATGCCACAGGCTGGTTTTGCTAATGTTGATCTTCAGGTTATCAGCTTTTAAAAAAAAAACATTTTTTTTCTTTTTTTGTTATGTGAAAGATAAATGAAATCATCGATGAAAACTTAGCATTGAAAAAAAAAAAAATCCATTTCTTTTCTTTTTTAAAAAATCTTTTTGTGAAGAATTGTGCTTTTGATAAACCCCGTGGATTACTACTCTATCTGGTTTGCATTTGTAACACATATGTTGCTTTTCTGATACAAATTTAAAGTTTAGTTTTAAATAGATTGCGGTTTTTGTGATAGCTTTGTTTTTCCATACTTTTAGGAAAAGAAAAAATGACACGGCTGTGAAATGTTTGAAACTTAGTCTCAATGATGCACTCTTGTCTATTTTATTTTCATATGTGAAACACTGTTTGAATGACTTCATGTATGATCAACACCTAAGACTTGGACAACCAAGTGAAGTAGTGCTCATAGAGAGGCATCTTTGCTAAGCCCTTCGATAGCTTCTCATCTTCAAGAAACTAAAGAAATGCTTTGATTTTTGCAAAGACTTTCCATTCTCAAAAACACGATAGTATCAATATAATTATATTTGAAAACAACTTTTTGTTTTTGTTTCCAGATCTATCAAGCAAAATCATCCTCGTGAAAATCAAGAAGATATTATTTGTAATAGCCACAATATTCAGGCATATTATTTTTATACCACTGTATCATGTTGAAAAGTATTTTGTATGCATATATGCATAAGATGTCTTGCTGAAAATTTTATTTTAATTGGACTCTGATTATAGGGGCTTTTGTAAATTGTGTCAAGTTATTAAATTAAAAAAGGCTGATAAAGAGTTTGAGGGGACTTGAATGTAACTTGTAAGCATCGCTAGATTAGCTTGACATACTCCACTGCGGCAGCCTGAAATGCTATGGGAGTTAAAATGGTTGGTTTGTCAGTACAAAGATAGTTATGGTCATTTCAAAAAGAGAAAAACAAAAACATTAAAAAAAAAAAAGATTTGAGTAATTCTAAAAGCTGCATGTTTTTGATGAGCACATAAATGTTGCAATGAAGATTTCTGCCTCCATAGTTTACAATACACAGTTTTTCATTGGAATGGAATATTTTTGGAGGGGATGGTGGGAAGCATTAAGTGCTGTAGAAGATACCTACTGTATAGCTATAGATTTGTGATTAAGTATCTTGCTTTTTTTCCTATTCTGATCAGCCCCTTTGAAAAAATACATTAAAAAAAATAGAACTGATTGTCCTCGGTTTGAAACAGTCTAGAAATGAATCTGCAATGAGGCTTACTGTAGCTCAATGGTTGTACAAACAATTGATGTTCATGAAATGATATTTTATATATCAATTATTTTCTCATCTTACAATGTACTTATATTGATGTTTCTCTTTGATATATGTATACATATATTGATATTCCAATATAGATATCTAGTCGTGAGAGGCAGTGTACTTTCAATTCTATTCCCATTTCCAACTTTTGTTTTCATATTATCCTGTGATGGTCTCTCAGCCTAAAACTCGCGACACTGCACCTTGTTTTTTTTTCTTCTTAAAAACTAATTCCTTTGTTTTTTTCCCCCCTCTACCATTGTTTGTAAACAAGCAATAAAAAATGTTGGTAATGGAATGAGCTGCACAGTTTCTTTGTTTGATACAATTCTGTTGATTCGTTTTCTATGTATGAAAACCAGTCCAAACATAGTGTAAAGTTGGGTCTAAACTTGTATAACTAACTATAGGTATTGCCTTATGCTGCATTCTGCGACCTTTGTGAAGGTAAAGATTAGATGCGGGTGTATTGATTCTATGCCAAAACGTAAAATTTGGAGGTTTTTTTTTTACAAAGGCAATAAAAAGAACGTTTTTTTTTCATTCTTACAAGCATTTGCAGGGGTGGGAGCAGAAAATGTGAGCTATACTGAAAATTTGCCGATATCCCGTTCCGAGTTAATGTTCTTTGTCATATGTAGGAGTCCGGATAAAGTCAACCCCTCGGGTTTGAAATAATTAGTTATATTTGATCATTGCAATAATGTATGAAGAACAGCAAAATGAAACTGAAAAGAATTTGGCTTTAAGTGGACTCAACTGCTATTTTTGATCTTCGTCACCAGCAGAAACTCGGGTATCTTCAGTAATCTTTACCTTATGTTGTTCTCACTGATAGCACTTGAGATGGTCGAAAAATCTTATTACTGCTTTTATGAATGATGCAGGTTCTGATTGACTTGCTTGATGTCAAGGCAAATGATTATCCATACAAACTTACTTAATATCAATGGAAAATATTATCACTGCACAATTTTTACATAACGGTAAGGAGACATTATTATCCACTCCCATTACTTGACATGAGAGAGATAATTACCTATTCACTCTGATGCAATATAAAGGCCCCGTGTGGGGCCCGCGAAGAATTGGCTCCACCGTGGTTGCCGCGGGTCGTAAGAGGCGACCAAGGCAGATTGTCGCCTATGGACTGCCTCTCGTTCAGGACAAGGTGACATCTCTTTCTCCACCTGGCTTTTGTCTTCTATCCCTAGTTCCTTTACTGCGCTATCGTCCCGTCTACTTCTCCTCCTGCTGTCCTCTACTTCTTCCTCCTCCCATATGGAGACTGGGATAGAATCGCCCCACCGTACTGTGCGTGTCGTAAGAGGCGACTAAAACAGGGTGTCGCCGATGAACTGCCTCTCTCCGGTACATGGGCGACATCTCTTTCTCTCCACCTTGCTCTGCCTTCTATCCTCACTTCCTTTCCTGCGCTATCGTCCCGCCCACTTCTCCTCACACTATCCTCTACTTCTATCCACCGTTGCCCTCCGGTGCTGGGAATAATTGAGAGGCCCACCCCCATAGTGTGGGCGCCTTGTTTGCCGTGAGGTGCGACCCGTATGGGGGGAGGAGTGGATCCTGGAGGTTGAGGTGGTGACGGCCCGGCAATAGTGGCTGTCACTCATCAACATGCC